>JAUEJK010121431.1:0-11359 GCA_032274865.1 Eryngium alpinum | reverse complement strand
AAATATTAGTTCATAATAATACTGAAATATTTTTTAAATATAATTAAACCTATTCAAATAAGTTTTTTGAGTTAATATTTTAGCTCTACAACGCAGGATTTAACTAATAAAATATAAAATATTTAAATAAATTATGAATAATATTATGTTAAAGTTATGAAATTTGACGAGAATCGACTTTTTTGTTTAGTACACATGTTTTGTTAACTTAATTTTGTAATTTCTATAACACTTTTGGCGGTATAATATTTATGTTTAATTTATTTCTATAATTATAAGAACTACATTATATTTTAGTTATAATATATCGCATTTTAATCTTTGTAGTCCTAGTTCTATTCGTATTAAACTCCAATTAATTATTTGTTAAATATATTAAATTCTAATAAACTATTTGTCAATGATAATAACATTGATGCAAGGTGAGTAATAAATTATTATGTGAAGAAGTATATTGGGATTAGAACTGACAAAAATATTTGTTGTTTTCAATAATATATACAAGTTTATCGAAGAAAAGATTTGATATAAAATAAGATAAGAATTAGTAATTCAAATTTTATTAAATATGTATAACTATAATAATAAAATGTAATAAAGTTTCCAAAGTTAATATGACGTGTGAGGATTTTATTGATTAATAGAAATTTTTTGTTGATTGAAATAAAAATATACTTTATCTATTATAATTGAAAACGATAAAAGTTATGAATTAATAGAAATTATTTATGAATTAAATATGATTTTATATAAGTTTAATTGAATAATACATAAATATCATTGATATTATTTTATAATTTTTAATGTTATTAAATTCAAAAATTAGAAATAAAGGATTTTAATTTACAAGATAAAAATAATTAATAAAAAATAATAAATATATAACATATAATAAGTTGAATACAGTATGTAGTAATATATTACATTATTATATCATAGTACCAAACTTTCAATAATACCACTTTGCATTCTCATACTTAAGTTTTGGTTGCAATCACCAGCATTAACCTGACAGCCACTAAGAAAAAGTGTTGATTGTTACTTTGATCAGGGTATATTTTTAAAACAGTAAAAACACCGATATATGTCTTTGTAAATCTATAATCACCAAGTTCTCTCATGAATCAATGTTCATAAAGAAATCGTTAATTCCAAATATGAATCCTAATTTACAAAATGTGATACCTAATTGCGAGAACAAAGTTAGGCTTCCTATAAATACAATCCCATAATCTTGATAAAAGTAATGGGGTTAACACTATTTTTGAGAGCCTTAAAGGTTGGAAGTGGAAATTGAAACTGAAACTTAAATATACAAATATAAAGTGATATTACTGGAAAATGGATAAATAAAGTGTAAATAGAACTAACTACAGAGATGTAAAGTGGGTTTAACTCTATAAAATGTATTAGAATTTCATTTATGTATTAAACAATTCATATAAGATTTATTAACTAAATTTTGGTTATAGCAAGTACATACGATTATTGATTCTAAGCTATTTAGTAAATCCTAATAACGATAGGTATATATAATTTAATATAATAAAAATATTATGATTCTTAAATTATTAAATAAATTCTAGTAATTATATATTAAATTCAGTTAATATATTGTTTAAACAAATAATTCAAATACACAAAAGTGTAGCCGCTACTGCCAATGGAGTAATAGATCCCAAATCTGATTTCTCCTAATATTTGAACATCAAGGAAGACACAATAAGAAGGAACTGCAATGAACAATCTAAAAGGTTGCTGCTTTCTTAAGTACTCACTATCTTACTGACATTCAAACATCATATGTATACAATTTCTTAAGTAAAATTTTCTTTGGAGACTTTCATCGAACGCTTTACAGTATTGATCAGAAAATTGCTTGAAATCCACTACATACTGTTCAAAAGTTAGGAGAAAAACAAAAATGAATCCATTGGGCATCATTAACTCTAAATAATTCGTCCTAAAAATGAACTCAAAGATCAATAAACCCATAAAACGTTTTACCTCTGTCTTTCTTTTTAAAGGGTTTATACAGCCAATAACATATATAAAAGGAAGGGCGGAATCACCTGAGTCCTGAGACTTGAGAGGTAAGGGCAGAATCCGGAGATATTGAGCCGAAAAGCGGCAGAAGAGCTGTGTGTATAAGATCACCGAGTCACGATTTTATCGGAATGGGCCAATACCCAAACGAGTTTAGTTTGGACTTTGGTAAAACAAGGAAATAAGCCCCAACTCCCAACCCGAGATATTGGATTGAACTGTGTACAGAACAGTAGGGCCGTAGGGGACTTACTTTTAATTTTAATCATAAAATTGATATTTGATAATTACATACTTTATTGAAGAATAAATTATATATTTTATTAATAATAAATCATAACATATTTTATGTTATTAGTTATATATATATTTTTTTAATTACTAATCATATATTACTTTTAATAAATTTTTATAGATTCTATTTAAAATAATTTTTATTTTTATTTAACTTTAAATTTATAGTTTATGTGATACTAATTTGTTTTATTAACATTAATATTGATATGGTATTTCAAAACAAGACGTGTAATCATTAATTATTAAATACATCTTTAATAATTAAAATTCGATGTGTATGAGATTTAGTTGTATTAGAATTTTATACCGAATATCATAATAATAGTAGAAGAGATTAATAAAATTATCTACATATACTTTAGGTCCGGTAAAAAGTAAGTCACTAGATTTTTAAGTCAAAAAATATATGTCATAATTCATGAAATTAACTAAGTTATATTAACTATTTTAAATATAGGTCAAATATGGGTCAAACTCATCTAATTCCAAGTCAAATCCAATTCAACCTATATTTTCTTAATTTTTTAAATTTCATTGTTTTTATTCAAATTTATAATTATATTATATATAGTTTTAAAAATAAAATATTACTATTTTATCAAAACATGTTTCTGCTATATACAATTAAACATCTATAAATTAATACTTGATTCGTTAATAACCTCTATTAATTAATAAGTTTTTTCGGTCCCAACTACACTAGACAATGTTTTTTCTACCTCGATGAATTAATAACCCTCTAAATTGATAAAATTCAACGGTCCCGGCATTATTAATTTATAGAGGTTTTATTGTATGTGTTATGTGTGTGTGTGTGTTTCATTGTATTTTATACATTCCAACCACACCTATAATCACATAACACCAGAAGAAGCAGACGAATTACAATAATGAAAATTGAATACATTCTCACAAAAGTGCAGCTAGATACCATGGCACAAATGTAATACATTGCTGGACATGTCTTCCACCAAATATGAAAATTTAATATAATGATAATCAAAGTATATTGATAGTACAATAAAATGAGAAATGTAGCTGCATAAAGTGGCTTGTTTTCAAGGTTAAAAGGCATCATAATCTCTAGCTGATCCTTCTGATCAATATTCAAACTTTGAGCAAATAACATGGTACTCCACTTAGCCAAAAGTCAAAACTCGGAAGAATGTGAAAATCATTACATAAGTACTCAGGGATGATAAGAGCTTGCAGTAATTCTCTTTACATAACATAGACCTGTTAAAAATAAAAGATTGCATAAGAAATTACTTTAATGAAAAGTAAAAGTTAAAATATTAGAAAACATTAAAAGAAGATAGTATGAATTCTATGATGATCAGATGATGGCATAATACTGGCCAGGCACTGTTTCTTTGTAATTTAAAAGACATATTTGGAAGTATAAAGATATATATACTCATATCAAGAATCAGAAGCACAGAGTGGTAATGCCAATTGCCAAATAAATTAAAATAGAGTTTAAACCCTCAAAAACTATAAACCCAAATTACATTATAAAGTAAACAGCAAATTCAAATGCTTATAAGGTTCAACTAAACTATATCACATCAATTACATACAAACCCAAATTGAATCACCAAATGATAAAAAGCACACCCCATATTCAATATTTGAAATCAAATTAACAATAGAAACTTAATACATATTTGACGTATCCGATATAGCTCGATTTTGGATGAGAGACAAAATTCCAATCATATTACTCTATTTTCAATTTCTCAAATTTAGGGTTTCAAATTCAAGACACATCAATTTTAGGGAGAGAAACTGACTTCGGCAGTAATAGATGTGGCGGTGCGGTCGCGGTGGCCGTAGTGGCCGCGGTGGCCGTAGTGGTCGCGGTGGCCGCGCGGTTGCAGTGGCGGTACAGTGAGGAGAGCCCGTTTGATTCGATGTTATCTGATGTGTGTATTTTGTATGGTGTTTTAGTATGTGTTTGAAAAAATCCCGCCACTCAAATTTGTATTTCAAATAATATAGGTTAACTATTTTTTAGAAAAATAAGTAACTTAAGTAAGTCATTGAATTTGGAATTGAATTTCTAAAAGAAATGTGGGTCAAAAATAACCCAATTTAAAATTTTAAAGTGTTAGTTATCTTTCCCAATAAATCTAATTAGGTTGGACTGGGTTAATAGGTTGAACACTTATATTGTCAGACGTAGTATACTTATCGATTTGAAAATATAATTAAGTTAAAGGTTTGTCGGGGCTAGGGAGATGAGAAGGATCATCAATTGTGCTTGGAATTTGTAAAATGTACATTGTCTCATCTACTCGGGTCTTTTATGGATATACAGGAAGTGGTGCTCCTGCAGAGATTTTATTTGTTGGCGAGAATGGATTCCTCGTCAAAGCACTTTGGGGGATGTGGACACACTTGTATGAATTTTGGTAACGATTATATGGAATATATTAAAAGGAAATTGTACCCGATGAGGACCGGAGTTAAACTCGTACGCTAGCATTGGAAGAGGTAATCGTCCTGATCTTAATGTGAAAGAAAAAGGTCGCATCATCAAAATAGACATGTATGTATAATATGGGAGCTACACACTTGTGAAGATCCTTAGAATTTTCGATCGATCAGTTACAAGCAATACAAGTTTGGGGTGTCATTCTTTTAAATTGTTAAAAATAAGTGTTACACATTTAAAATTTTTTAATATCCAAATTTATTCAATATGAGATCAATTGAACAGAGTTATCTACTTCTAGATCCAGTATTGATTTATGCGAAATTATATTATAGTTTTTTCACCAAAAACTATCATTGACATGATTAATTGTAACATCAGTTCAGCTAAACTCTTCATGAACATAATTACCATGCATCTTAGTTTCAGCTATCTGTTTGTGCGGTCTATATCAAAGATTTTTTTACTCCACTTTTTAACTACGGTCAAATACTAATGTGACTTAACTACTAATAATTATGACTATGTTATCTTTAACCACCATAAGATGCGGTATTTGTTATTTGTTATCACTGATTTATTTTGCATTTACTCATAATTTTAAAACTTATGTAGTTCGTTGAAGATCTCCGCTATATCCATTTGCTAGACTTGTATTCTTTGTTTGATGAGTACTTGGTCTTAGTAAAAAATTTAAATATCGTGACCTTAGATAATATTGACTGACATTGTCCTTTAATGTGCTTCTTATATCATATTCTCACTTTTAATTTTATAAGATAGTAGCCTAACACCAATAGGTGTTCTTGATAACTTTTGTGACAGACTTATTATCAATCCAGACAAGGCTATCACAAAACTTGAGACCGAGCATAAGATGGCCAGATCGTCTGAAGATGTAAGGGCTTCTATATCGCCTGAGAAGCAAAACCAAAAGCTAGTCGTTTGAAAAGAGGTTGAGCATGAAAGACCTTTGTCTGATCCTAACAAGGCAAAAGATAAGCATTTTTTCTATATTAATCCGAACATAATTTTTTTATAATACTGAGGATTTTAAGACTATTAATCACCGTACCAAACTTAGCCGGAAGAAGCTAAGGGATTGAGAGCATAATTTCTTCCAGGATTAGGATACTTCTACGTTCTGACCAGTTAAATCATATAGGCTATATAACCATATTACAATTTATGCAAGCAGGCTGTGATCTTTAACCAGGAGCATATATTGTGTGGACTTCAGTTCTTACTTCACTGAGTTGTGTATGGTGTGTTGAAAAACCTTGATATCATAATTGGTTAGTTGGCATATTCATATCAACTCTTTTATTGTTTGTTGCAAGGAATTTAGGTTGTGATCATCCATCAATATATTGTAATATCTTTTCATTCGTCAAAGTTGGCGTCGCATAAGATTTCTACAATCTTAAAAGAATTCCTAGAAGCCAAGAGTGACATGAATTATTAGCAAACACATGAAAAGGAGTTTGAATAACTCAACATGATCGGCATTAGACTACGTAATTTTTTACAGTAAAAGTTGGTCGAGCCGGCCAAGTCATACTTAAGCTAAGTGTCTACAAACTTGTAGAGTATAATAAACAACTGGATGAGGAATTTATGCACCTAAGTAAAGATATCGTGCCAGAGATATCTTGGCTTAAAGAGATTGAAGGTTAAGTCCCTCATCCATGTTCATAATTTGTTGTCTTTTACTATGTGCCCGATGTCTGACACTTTATATTTGTTATTTTATAAAGAAAAATAAAGTTAATATCGGGCGAATGGAAAGCGAAGATTATGCTAAATACGAGCAAATGGTCAAGCAAAAAGGTGCAACTTCCTCTCTCTACTAGGCCCAAACAGCTGCTGGACTCAGACTCATCGGCTGAGCCGACTAATATCAAGACGAATATGGTTGAAATTTATGAAGATAAGAGGTCGACTAACAAGGTAAATCATGGGGGTTCCTGCCTTCTTGGTCCACCTCATTCACTTCATCATTCCAACTGCAAATCCTTCAGTAAAAGTGGATCAAGAGCTTGTCGACCTGGCCTGGTAAGTTCTCTGGATGATTAAAAAATATTTGATCGTATTTATTCACATGAATAGTCAGATTAAAAAGGCTACAAGGCCCAATGTGGCGTTGATTGTTCTTAGTCGGGCCATATTATCTTTTATTGGTCGGCCTTTTCTGGCGGTACCTTGTGCACCAAGACAGTACCTTCAAAATATTCTAAGAGGAGTATCATTCCGAGAAGGAAACTCTATTTCTTATGACATATTTTAAATCTTATATCAGATTATGGGCTTACCATATCTATGCAAAGGGTTACATGTATGATTCGTGATGATCTTTTACCACTCTATATACAGATTTGCTCATACTGATTATCATATTGGAGGTATAATAGGGGATAAAAGTCTCGCCTCTTTTTCTTTGCAAGTTTTCCATTCAAGTCACCAGAGGAGACAAAAACCGCCATCAATAATTGACGTCGTCTGCGTGAATCTAATAATAAAACATTTACAAAAATCAAAGCTTTACTAAAGCCAAGTATGACGGGAATAATCTCAATCCTAATTTTTTTACCCTAAGGGGTTACATGTATGATTCATAATAATCTTTTACCATACTTTAAATAGATTTACCCATACTGATTATCACACTGGAGGTACAACAAGGGATAAAAGTCACCAAAGGAGACGAAAAACGACATAAATAGTTGGCGCCGTATGTGAGAATCTGTATAATAAAATATAACAAAAACTAAAGCTTTATCGAAGCCAACGGTGACGAAAATAATCCCAATATTAATTCTTTTCGCACACCCATAAACCATGTCTGTTCAAATAACTTCGTTATGTTGACTTCCCCAAGTGGCTCTCGCACCCAAACTGTTGAGCTTTATGATTTCCTCAACACTTGAACTTTATGATTTCCTCAACACTAGAAATTGTCAATCCAACCGACTGGTAATTGAAGATCGTCGACTGGAAAATCCTAATACTTTAGTCTAACTTACACTTGAAGAATTTATCCTTCATCGGGAAGAAGAGAAACGGTTGAAAGATCTTTTAAGGGCTAATGAGGCTAGCCGACAGATGGATGAAGAAACATTGAACATACTAATGGAATAAGCTAATGAGATTAGTACGGGGGCATAAAAATTCGTGGACAGTTGGCGAGATCAAGGAATGATTGTGGGTTTGAGTCCCTAGAACCCGTTAGCAGAGGAAATGTACATTCAACCACTAGGACGGCTGCTCGTAGTCAGACTCGTATGAATCATGACAGATAAGGTGATGATGAAGATCGACGAGGTGCAACAGATAATATAAGTGGTCGATTGGACAAGAATCATGGTGGTCGAGCACAATATGGTTGGAAAAATGCTCAAAGATAGTTGGTCGCTAGAGGAAATTGTGGTGGGGATCCGCCTCCAGATGATTTATATTTGGATAATGATGATGATGATGATGATAATTCAGACTGGGTATCAAATTCTGAAGAAAAATATATGGATAGTATTCTAACTTATGTGGAGAAAATTTTAGTAGGTGGTGGACGGGAGGTCCATGGCGGATCACCATTGGTAAAGGCTATACATAAGCACAAGCTTGGACCTGGGTTAACAATCCATAAGATGGATAAGTACGCACAAGACTCAAATCCAAACAACCACATGGTCGACTATGAAGATTTGATGCAATTTGTCGGGCATGATGATAGAACTATGTATTGGATGTTTCTATATTATTTGAAGGACGAAACGAAGAATTAGTATTACACACTTCAGTCGAGAAACATTTATTTGTTTGAAAAGCTAAAACGGGCATTCATGAAGCACCTTGCTTTTTATCGAAGACAATGGAAGGATAAGGGGTGGTTGATCAATATTAAGCAGAAGTCGATGAGAATATAATGGATTTCATGAAGAGGTTTAAGAAGGCTTGTCAACACATACACAACTTAAGTAAGAGTCGGTCAATGTCTCCATTGGTCGAAAATTTGTATGTGAAGCAAGCTAAAAAATTAAGGAGTTCACATTATAATTTTCCACATTGAAATTTGGAGGATATATTTTCAAGTGCCCAAAATATTGAGCATAACAGAAATATTGAGTTATACTATAAAAAAAGACAGGTCAAAAAGTAGGAATAATAAAAGAAGTTGTAGTGGTTGGTCGAATAGAAGAAGTTGTTCCCCAAGAAGAAGTAGGTCACCTGGACTGAAAACGAAATAAAAACTATCAAATAAGGACAACGGATATTTTATTATGGCAATCAAGCTTACAATTATTCTAGCATTGTCAGAGACACTAGTCGAATTACTTTTTGTAACCTATGTTTATAACGCTCCTTACAAGATGAACTTGGTCAAATTAACTGGCGTTATTATTAATGATGCAATTTGATTTCTTATATTCAGACATTATTATTTGAAAAGCTCATTTGAGGTTATTCTTGGGCCAACACTATTCTTAACTCAATCATTGGATCGGAGGAAATCTTTAAGCTACATTCGTAACGATTTTTATATGCAAAGCTATTATTAAAGTTCAATGTACTTCAGGATATCTTATTTGCCCGGATACGGCTAAGTTTGTTTATCAGCTGATCGGATATAGCTGAGCTTGATTGACTTGATTGTTTATCAGTTGTCGGATATGGCTGAATGTGTTGGATGACTTAATTGAACATTGTTAGTTTGACTGCTTATCAGATTACCGAATTTGGCTGGGTGTGTCGGATGACCAAATTGTTAGTTTGACTATTTATTAGTCGGCCAGACATGACTGAGTCTTTCAGATGATTAAATTAAAAATTGTTATTTTAATTATTTATCAGTCGGTCGGACATGGCTAAGTGTGTTGGATCACCAAATAATTTAATTTTAGTCGGTCTGGCCCAATGGGCATAATCGTTTAACTGTTAGTCTGACTGACGCAATGAGCATAATCGTATAATTGTTAGTTTAACCGGTCCAATTGACATTATGAAGAAAATAAGTTCGGCAGAAATATGCCGTTTATAAAGATGTTGATGCAAAACGATAGAAAATTTTCTTATTGATGGATAATCGAATAAAAAGCTAACTATATGAATAAAATATACTCAATACATAGCCTTAAGCATATTTGGGAGCTTGTAGATACATGACATGACTAGATCATTGGTTGGGTGTTTATTCATGTGGCCAATCAGACTAGAAAAATTATAAAGCCCAATGTAATATATTACCTTTCATTAGTACTGCCTTTTTGGTGGTGTCTTGAGCGCCAAAGCAGTACCTCCAAAATAGTCTAAGAGGAATATTATTCTTCAAAAAAAATTCTCTTTTTAAAAGCCTTTTTCTAATCCTATTCAGATTATAGACTTAATATATCTATATAAGTAGTTACATATATAATTTATATGATCTTCCATCATATTTTATATAAATTTATCTAAACTGATCATCACGTCACATCAGAGATATAACATGAAATAAAAATCCCACATTTTTTATATAAATTTTCCGTTCAAATTATCATAGGAGACGAAAACAGTCGTCAACACATTACAAGTTAATTTGCAAATTAATTGACTGCAGAAATTTTAATTGATGTTCACTAATGTAATTTACTTCACTCTCTAGAAGGTGATGGGCTGGATTTATCGGGCTGTATGTGCATGTACATATATTTATTAACTTTTATTTATTATTATTATTTAACAATCCTTTTTTATTTATTCTAATCTATTATTCTATTAGCTAGCTTCTGGATGATAAAGGCACATCAGATGGCAAGACAAGTTTGATTAATTATTGACACACATTCCTGAAGAATTCAAACAACGAATACAATATGAAGAGAGTCTGTTTCACATTTATAAATGCATAAGCTAACTTTTGGCTGCTAATCTTCAGCCTCCATTAACGAGTGACGTACAATCAATCCAAATCATTTTCTTAGTGGTCAAACTCTATGTATTTGAATTTGAATTATAGTTGCAGTGCATCGGCCAACCGCCAACCCAATAAGAAAGAAATAATTTTTTCTCTTAGGCCCCGTTTGTTTGTGCGAAAAATATATTTCGGGAAAATATTTTTCTCATTTTCTCCATTTTCCGTTGTTTGTTTGTCCATAGTAAAGAAAAATATTTTTCAAGAAAGGAGGACGGGACCTTAATGTCTTCAAGTTAGACTATTTAGCTTCCATTTATAAGTGGTTTTTTGGTGGGCTTAAAACTGATTTATAAATAAAAGTTTGAAAAAGAAAGTACTTATTTATTTTTTTTTAATTTATAAACTGAAGCCACTTATAAATGATACACAAACATGACCATTATAAAAAATCGAACACCTTTTACCTCTAGCAACATAAGGAGTACCATTTAGCCAAAAAAAAAAAAAACAGAAGGAGTACCGTAATTATCAATTTTAGGTTGATTACTGTTTTGGTTAACGTTTTACACAGAAGTCTTGTTTAAATCATTGCATTATTGATGCTATTACCTCTAGATTCATCACACAACCAACCAACTTCTACTATTTAATTAGTGGGCCAAACAACCAATACGGCTTACATTAATTAT
>JAUEJK010121328.1:0-11359 GCA_032274865.1 Eryngium alpinum | reverse complement strand
TGAATTAATTTGTATATTTTATGTATTATTATTTAAAGATAAATGTGATTATTTTGTTAGGCAGTATAAATATATTGTAAAATAGATATTTTCGCATATGTGGTAGTAATATTATAAAATGAGTTGTTTCCTTTATTCAATCATCAAAGTTGATATCAGTTAGGATTAGTTTTCTTAGTTTTAGGATCTTTACTTATTCTATTTTAGGATTTTTATTTAAACACATGAAATCTTCAGTATATGGAAGAGTTGAATATATGAATTGATGAATATTTTGAATAATTGAGGATTTATTTTTCCTGTTCACCGATTCTCTGCGGAGATAGGATATATTAATCATGTTATCAACCCCTTTCTACAACCGTTCCTACATCAAATTGCTTTAAAGAAATTTGCACAATGGATTTTAGTTTCCACAATAAAGATAACTTGCTGTCAATGATTTTTATTATGAAAACGGATGATGGGTTCCATAGTTAAAAAGGAAAATAAATATGGTTGTATTTGAGGTAGCTGATAAAAGACACAAGTGTGTATGAATATAGATATAGAATATAAATATATACAGAGGAGGGAGAATATATTTCATCCCGAACTATCAGATACTCTCCCAAATCAATATTACTTTAAAAGTAATTGTGTTGTGCTTTTGTCAGTCGAGAAGCATGGGGTAGGAGGACCCATGGACGAATATAGGATTTTACATATCAAGGGCAATGTTTATTTTTAAGTATAATAAATATTTAAATGAAAATATTAGTTATCATATAGTTTATACAGTTAAATGTCTGTTTTGTATATTTTAAAACATTCACAGTAATTAAACTAAAAATACAAACCTTCATCCTATTTTGGGCCGAACAATAAACATCATAATTGGACTTTGTTAAAAAAGATACATAAATGATAAATTTAAATAAGTGTAGCTGGGATGAGTAGAAGTTCGAGGTAAAAGTTTCAAAACAGCAGTTGCCAACCATGGGGCTAACTGAACAATATGTCATTATGTTACTAAGAAACCTATACATACTATAAAACATCACTGAGGGCAATTGTTCCTATTGCCCCACTTTAGATCTGTCCTTGGGAGGACCCACGGATCTTTGATTTTCCTGTGTGGTTGGATGGAAGCTAATAAACGGCTGCAAACAGGTGCATAGATATCTGGGGTCGAAGAAAATAGTAAAGTATTGTGGTGATTCGCTGAGTTATATCTTTACAGGGGCATTATGTGGTATTCCTTTCTACGTTTGCCATTTTTGTAATCAGTCATTGATGCTACAGGTGTTACCCCGCTGAAACCTTATTGCTAATGGTTGACAGAGATGTAGAAATTCTAGTTTCCTCGTCTTCTTTATCATTTTCCTAAAATTTCCGATGCCTAACCACCTGCAAAAATCAAATTAAAATATCAATTTTAATAGTTTGAAAAAATTACTTTTAGAAGTTCGAATATTCAAATCCAATCCACAGTTCAATTTTAGGACTATAATTATTATATTAGAAATTTAAAATCCAAAAAGAACAAGTTCTGATGATATATGAGAAATATTGAATAATTTGCTTTGCAATCGAGAGAATGATGTAGGACAGATTGTAGAAAGGGTTTGATAATTGAATACATTACCTATCTCAGCAAAGATAGGTGGACAACAAAAATAAATCTCGAGATTTATTCGAAATATTCACAATTCATATACTAACTCTCCCAAATAATGAAGATTACATGTGTTTGAATAGAAATCCTAAAACTTAACGAATAAGTGAAAATCCTAAAAGTAAGGAAACTAATATCTACTTCTATCATTGAACAAAGAAAAGAACTCATATTACAATAATTGTACCATATATGTAAAACTCCTCTAATAATCGACTTTCCTAATATATTAATATTACCTAACAAAATACAATATATAAAATATACAAATTAATTATCAGTTATATTACCCGCATCAACATACAGTATTTGTTTTAAATCAAAACGGACGTTTGGTTGTTAATCGCATTGTGTTTTTCTTTCGGCCTATTTACACCTTGCTTCTTAGATCTCGTTTTTAGATCGAAGGTTCGGTCAGTAATTGAAAATATCTTTGAATTCTCAATATATTATAAAAAGGACTTAATATTCAGTTCCATGTAGTTGGTTCTAAACTCACATTTACTCGTTATTTTAGTACGTATCAAACTTTAACATCAAATCTTTTGATAGATATCATTTGATATTCTTTTCATTATTTTTAATTTTTGTCATACATTAAATTGGTACAAAAGCTTAGGTAACCGATCTAGACCGACTTGTATGGCGTTTTTTTGTTTAATAATAGTGGTCATTTGCTCCCTAAAATCATCATTTGAATTTTTAAACTCCTCATTCTTTCTTTCTTGCTTTTGAATAAATTGTACAAGCTTTCCATTGATCTCACTAACGTTCGCCATAATGTTTTTAGCTTTTGCGCTAGGCGAAGATTGCAACAATTAAGAATTTTAGGGCTGGTTTGAGATTTTCTAGAAATACAGGGCTGGTTTGTGACCTTCTGAACGTATAGGGACTGGTTTATGATATTCAGAAAGTACAGGGGATATTTTGTGAATTTTTAAAAATTTCAGGGAACTAAACTGTAATCGTACCAAAATTTAGGAAATAATAATAGAAAAGGCTGAACTTAATGTGCTACTGGGTATTACTAAGAACACCTGTGTTGGTTTTTATTTCTGGTTAATGGGGTTTTTTTTTTCAAAATAAAAATGTTGGGCTAATTAATTCTGCTCGGGCCTTAGACTTTGGGAATGTGGAGTAAGGTATGTTGGGTTTTTAAAAGAAATCATATATGGGTTTTGTTTTATACTTTTATTTGTCAATACTTGGGCAGTTGGGCTAACTAGAAAATAAAGTTTAAGTTGGATAAAAAGGTAATACGCTTTGAAGATATGTGGTGGTTGATGGAGTGGGGTGGCCGAAGGATGGAATTTGTTCGAGGTATTTTCTTCTTCCTTATATTCCTTCTTCTGCTTCTCTCTTTCTCCTCTTCTTTTCATATTTATTTTCTTCCTTATTCTTTGTGTGGAAATTTTGCGGCGTTTTGGTGGGATGAGTATATGATCACATCGAAATTTTGGATTCTAAATTGGATGGGGTTCTTCTCTATTTATTGTTTCTTAAATCTACAGTTAAGTTAGGTATTTAATTTGCATCAAATTTAGTCCGAACGAGTAATATTTTTAGTTGAATTCGAATTGATTTTAAGATTTCAAATCTGGATTGAATTTAAAATACTAAATATGTAGATAATTTATTCAGTCTCGACTCGTTATCGAATTCAAATCGATATTCATCACGTTCGAGTTTAAATCAAAATTTGATATTTAACAATAAACTCGTCAATTCTTGTTTAGGTTTCTATGTTCCTCCTAAAGGAATGCAGCGGCTAATCTCTAGCCGTGAATAACTAACTCCGAATTGCCTGACATATACAACTGCCAGAGAATGACACAACCTACAATAACAAGATGTTGATATATGGATGATCCTTCATCCATGAATCCGGGTGTGGACCAACGCTTACGCTCTTAGTGAAAAACATGTTGTAAACAATGATTCTACTTAACTTGATTTATAGAGGGGATGAATACAAATCAATGCAACTTTTTCAACTTTTCTGAATAAAACTATGAACAAATGAAAATCTCAATATAAATAATCAGAAAGAAAAAGTAAGAACACATCAAAATATCAAAGGTTAACTTTCATTAATTTTTGAAAGTTTTATGGGATTCTAAATAAAGCTTGTGATAGCTTTACTTGGCTACAATCTGCAATACAATATCACACCAACAAGTTTTAGCAAGCTACAATATTTCTCTCTATATCTCTCACAAATACAGAGCTTCTCTTTTACTAAAACTTTAGTGAAAACAGAAAATACAAAGTAACTATTTATACAAAGAAAAATAGGTAGATTTTATCCTCTGCCATGTGCACTGCATGCTTCCTTGTCTCCCAATTTTGGCTGTTAGTGAGGACCACAAGATAGTGCCAGGAGACAAATACAATTTCCTTTCCTTATTCTGCAATCTTGTACCATGTACCTTTATTTTTGGTCCCACTTGATTTTCTCCATAAAGTTGTATCCCAGCAACAACTTTTGGCTCCTTGTCCAAGCTGTAAAGTTATCCAGAAATACCAATTGAAATTTCCCCTGAAGGTGTTTTTCCCCTACTTCCATTTATCTCCCTATCCTAGATAACTTTTCCCCTCACTTTGGATTTTCCCCTGAAACATTGGATTCTTTGAGTTCTTCATCAATGTTTACCCTTTTGGCTTAGCTTGTAAATGAATCTCAATCATGACTTTGACTTCTTATCAGCAGAAAACATTACAACTTGGTATTGGTAACTATTGAGATTACCAAGCCTTTATTCAAAATGTGCTATGTAAATTCTATACAAGTATTAGAACTTATTCCTATAAACCGTTTTGATATCATCAGTCTGCAATGGCAACATCTAACAATGCATCACATGATGCAAGCACTAACCACTTGCATCCATTCGATATGGGGTCCAATTTGTGAGCTTTCTCAAAAGCATGCAATTAACCTAAATTCAACACATCTCCAATTAGATATGAAGTTTGGAGATTTAATCCCGTGATTTCTAGCAAACGAAAGAAAATGTCATTTTAAAATAAATAAAAGCCAAAAAAAGCTTTAGCTCATTATGAAATATGAGAGAACATCAGACTCACTGCACATAGTTAAGGCCACAAGGAATTGGACCTACCGCTGGATTTCCTCTATTTTTATTTCATTTTATGTGCAAGCATTAGATGCATTAATTTCTAGTTATACGAAGACCAAATAACTAGGTTTGGTTACCTAAACGTATGATATTGGTAACTTATACACAAAAGATCGCAATCATTTGCCTGTTAAAAACACTATTAAATAAAAGAGTCTAGATTAAAATAAAAAAATAACTGTTGACTTGATTGGAGAGGGGCATTGCATATAATTGGTCATTGGGTCCTTTTACATATGCTGAAATTTGTAACGAAAACAACAAAGTTCAAGTACCGGAGAGTATAATAATGTGCGTAAGAAGTATCGATGAAGGATCTTTATCCAAGATATATGCATCAACCAAGGAAGTATAGGGAAGTATATGTGTTTCCGTTCAACCATAGATACATCAACCTAAGTAGTGTATGTGCATGTTTATTACTATGACCTATTGTGCGTTAGTTCTAGACCTGGATTCGTGGATGATGAACCATCCATATATCAAGACCTTCTTGTTGTGTGTAGGTTTTCATTCTCTCAACAACAGTATACTTTAGGTAAATAAGAGTTAGTTATTCACGGCTAGCGGGTGGCCGCTGCGTTCGTTTAGGAAGCCTTCGAGAGAGGGGAGAGATGATTCTGGAGAAGAGGGGTGATCAAGAGGGCAGGCGAGTGAAGATGGAGGATTGAAGTAGCTAGTTGTTCTGCTGCTTTTTGAGTTCATGTCTTTTGAAATCTATAATAGAAATGAGGCTAAAATTAACCGTTATTTCTGCTACTTTTTGAAGTAAAAGTTATATTTCTGCTACTTTCTTATGAATCAGTTGTGTTTCTTTTGCAGATATTATTAGTTTCAAATTATGAGATGGAGCCTTAGTTTTTCTTTTATATACATCTCTTGAACGTGTTACTAAATACTCCTTTTTTATTTACTCCCCTTGCTTCCGGTGAAAATGTTTTATTGATTTTTTTTACCTATTATATATATAAAGTTAATATAATTAAATATAATATTTTTAAATTTATATAAATATGAATTTTAAGTTTGCATATAAAATTACAAAAATATTAGGTATAATTATTATTAATTTTATTAATTGAAATACATAAAAACGTAAACAAATCAATTCTACTAAAAAAGATTATTCTATTCTTTAAATATACCTTAATGCAAAGATTTAATAATATAGTACACTTCAAACGGTAAAATTAATAATGTCGGGGCCCGGGGGCATGTGAATAAATTTGGTCGATGGAACCAAACATTAACCGGAGGCCTCTACATTTTTTATTTTTTTTTGCGAAAAGGAGGCCTCTACATTTAGATTAAAGAAAATTTCTCTATTTCTATTTATTATTTAATATTTTAATTTTATTTAGTGCATAGAAATTATGGTATTTAGTAGTTATAGATATTTATTATACTGTTTATTTGGATTATTTTTAATAGATCCAATTGCAAACGGCCTAAATCCATTAGGTTATATCATTAGGATTTTGAGTCTTATATAGTATAAGGATGTTTGTAAGCTTACACTTGGATTGATGATAAACATTAAAAGTTTCTCTTAATTTCAGTTGTGATTCAAGTAATTTTCTCCCTTCTGCGATTGAGAAACTCTTGATAGTAGATGTTCCATGGTTGATTGAGAAACCCTTTTGATTGTTATTAATTTCTGTCCTCACATCACCAATTCTGTTTAACTTAAAAGTATAAACTAAAATGAAGCCAGTGTTCAAAATCTGAAATTCCGTTGGCTTATTTTTGTCACATGCAGCAACATCATACTTAAGCCTTTTTCCCAACAAAGTCGGGTAGGCTAACAAAGTCTAATTTTTGTCACATGCAAGGAACTTTAAAGGTGTCATTACCTATTCATAATAATTTAAGCTAGGAATGCTCTGCAAGCTCTAAGCTTTCCGTTATCAGGAAAAGAATAATAACACGATGAATGTGTTTTATGATCCATTAGACTGGTGCCATTTAAAAAAATAAATTATATTTCTAGAATAATCAAAGCTCATCCAAAAAATAATTTCATACTATTTATACATTTCACATGAGGGAGAATAATATAATTTCTAATAACCAGACTCGTTAATTTTTCCATCCAGAGTCCACCCATGTCGGACTCAACATACTGGCTTTAGCTTAGGTATGATAGCTTAGTTTGGTCCTTCAACCTTCAGAATGTTATCTTGTACATCTAAGGAAAAGTGTAAGTTCTTAAATAACATTTCCAAAACATGGTCAGGTTTACTCTATTGAAGGTACGGATCAGTGCCTTATTGGCACCGCGGAGATTCCAGTTGGAGGAATTCATATGGATTCTATTCTTGCAGAGTCATCTTTACCACTGAAGTATGTGGCTTTCTCCCATTGTTTTCGAACGGAAGCTGGTGCAGCAGGTTCAGCAGCAAGGTAAGTCAGTACGGAAAATATGTTAACTGGTTATTGGTTAAACATTATTAGTGTTATTGGATGCCATCACGCAACAAAGTATAATTCTGCGCTCACATTAACCTTTTCTCGACTGCTTTGAACATTTAGTTTTCTCGAGTTTTTCTATAAGACATTCTTCCTGATAACGCGATCCCCAAGTATCATCACACGATTATCATCATGGGGATTTGTTTAAGGTTTGCATTTATGGCAACATAAGTTTTCAACACTTGTTACCATTTACCAAACTGTTCGAATGAAAATGGTCCTAAAGGTGGAATGACCAGATCACGTTGAAAATGAAAATTGAACTAGTTGGATGTACTTATGGCACTTCTGAAATACAGGGGACTTTATCGTGTCCACCAGTTTAGCAAGTTGGAAATGTTCATACTGTGCCGACCAGAGGAAAGCAACTCATACCATGAAGAACTAATTGGAATTGAGGAGGACCTCTACTCATCACTAGGGCTTCATTTCAAGTGGGTATTTTCTACCTTCCATATAGTGCACTTGTAGTCCCTTAGATATATACATATCTCGTATTTTGACTAACAATAACATCAAATTTCTTAACAGAACCTTGGACATGGCTTCGTGGGATTTAGGTGCACCTGCCTACCGCAAATTTGATGTGGAGGCATGGATGCCAGGCCTGGGACGCTATGGTGAAGTATGTAACCTCTAATAATGGATCTATTTAGAGTTATACTCTACGCCATTTACCTATTGCATCTACCATAATACTTGCATAAACAGCCATGGTTAACTTAGTTTTCATTGCATTATCAATAGATATCAAGTGCATCGAATTGCACCGACTATCAAAGTCGTCGCCTTGGAATTCGTTTCCGACCAGAAATAACAACAAATCTTAACAAGCGGAAACTGGCTCCAACACAGTTTGTGCACACCTTGAATGCAACAGCATGTGCAGTTCCAAGAATGATAGTGTGTTTATTGGAGAACTACCAGCAAGAAGATGGATCTGTTATTATCCCTGAACCGTTAAGGCCTTTTATGGGTGGGCTTGAAGTCATTGCACCCAAGTCCAGATAGGACGGACTAGTTTTTACATTTTGCTGGACGGGAAATTACAAATTGGAGTATTTTGGACCCACCTTAGTGCTTGTTTTAGTTTCTGGGACTGGAAGTATGTACTATATGATATGTGAGCTCTTTTTTAAAAAAATATTTAGCAAAAAAAATATTAAAATTTTATTTTTGTTATATGCAAAGAAGAAATATTTTAAACTACGTTATTAAATAATTTATCTTTCTTTTTTGTCTTTAAACAATTAGGTGTTTGGCCGCTGCTGACTAATGAGCTGCAGGAGACCCCTAAGGGTGGTCCTAATTTCTGGTCCGACTATTGGCCTTCTAGTTAAATTACGGTCTTATCCCTTATTCAATTTTTTCAATAGCTTCAAAATCAAATCTTGAAGGAAGGAATGAATCAAAAATACATAGCAATTAGAGCATTGAGGTCCCTAGAAAAAGAAAGGACGTGATCCTGATAAAATACTGGCTCCAAATCTCTATCCCTGAAGGCGGTACAGCTCTTATGAGTACTATTTTTTGTATTTTATAAAGTTTGAACTCAAGACTTTGTTTTAAGCCAGCACAATCTCCCGACTAAGCTCACTGAGCTTAGTGGTGGTAGAAGTAAATTCACTGAGCTAACTGTCGCTAAATGTCTAGGAGTTATGGTGGAAACAGCCGCTGTTCTGAACAGGGCAACGTTGGGTACATTACACCTTATATAGTGAAATCGTATATAGTAAAATTTATGATTTGCTTGATATGTATTTTATTCTTTTGAGTAACATTTTAAATTTTATTTTCTAACATAAATTAAAAAGAGACTCCAGTTAAAAAACACACACTACACACTAGTTATGACTGTTCTAGCTAGTGATTATTCTCCAAATTTCCCAATTCAAAATCTTGATTTGGTTGCACCCCAGATCAATCGATTGAAGCCTCTTTCAATTTTCTTGTCTCATAGAGCTTTTCTCCGTATGGCGCTGAAATCTATGTATTTTGCATCAAGGGTTTTACAAATGTGGGATCAAAGACCGTAATCAAATCAGGTTTATAACTTACTTGTTTTGTTTATGTGTGATTGAATTATGTTTTGTTTCTCCAATTACATCAATTATGTTGTCACAAATTGAGTTTTTTGGTTTTTGATTTTCTGAATTCTTTGGATTTTTCATTTATTAATTTGTTTGGATTTTTAGAAGAAGATGATAAGAAGTAAAACTGGTTTCATTTCATTCCATACCCCTGCAAATTACATGTAACAACCATTATATAGGCTGGAGAAAAGATCTCATTGGAACAAATATGACCTACAGCTATCGCATGGGATTCCACCCAATTCAACAAGCAGTTACATACTTACATGAATCGCAGTGTTTCACGTTTTATTTTAAATTAGCACTTCAGCTCAAAACGACACCGTCTTCTCACTTCTTCAAATCTTCTCCCGCCAATTTACTATCCAGAGCATGCAATTCATGACAAATGTGTTGTCGAATTTCATGGCGGGAACGAACAAGTTAAATTTTGTTTCTGTTAGTAATTTTTTCATATTTATGTTACATGTTCAAAGTAAGTATTCTTTGATGTTTTAAGTTATTCTATGTTTTGATTGCAGTCATTTATTTAAGTTGATGACATTAGTTTTAGTTCCCAATACTTGATATTCGGGTTCCAATTGATAACCCTGAAAATGGGAATTCTTGGGGTTCTGTGATAAGATATGGATTCTGGTTTCAGGACAGTCGTTAGTGAAGTTCTTTTTGTTAATTTAGTGTACGATATTTGAAATGAGAGTGAAGTAAAAGAATTTTTGATAACAAAGTGAGGAGCCATCAGTATTTTCTTATGGCCAATATTCTTCAAGGAGTTAAGTGTAGGGTATACGATATTCCTAAATTTCGGGAGCTAGTTCGAAAGATCGCATTCTTAAAGGTTGGATATAGCAGCTAAGTTGTTGATGTTTGTTTTCCGGGGTCTTAAAGCTACTAGTTAAATGTAATTACCTTTGGTCATGTATCCTGTTACATTAACGTAATTTTTTCTTAGCAAAGAAGATGACCCCGAGATGGTAAATTTTCTAGAAGATAGATTGATGATTGGTATTAGGTTTGACTTAGATTGTGTTTGTATAGTGAAGGTGAATATTTCTCCGAGGATCCAGACTCAGACCCTTGTTTTGGTGGTCTTTTTTTTGTCCAACTTGTGATTAATAAAACCTTTTCCATTCTAATGGGTGGTAATACTTAATTTGGGGGCTTAAGCTCTTGTTATGATTGGAATATGTGGTGTATTTTGTTTCTTCTGGTGGATATTAGTTCTCTCTTTTCTTAGATTAGACTCTTGCATTTGTATTTAATGACTTTAGTCTAGAGGCTAAGCAGATACCCCTTCTTCTTATAATAACTAGAGGTCGAGGATTCATGACTCATTGTCGCAAGCCGAGTTTTAAGGAAACAACCACTCTATCCTTGCATCACCACTGTATAGTCTCTTGAATTCTGTAGTTCAGATTAGGCTTATCCAAAATTAAGTGAATTGTTACCTAAAGTTGTTTAACTTATAAAGAAAAGTTAAAAAATAGACTTAAATAGTTAAAAGTTAGAAACATGTATGTTGAAATATGCACTTACAAGTCACTCATAACTAACTCTTTATACGAACATAATATAAGTAACTCTTGTTTAAGTTAAACAAAAAAAATATCTTTAAAAAAGTTTTCTTATAAGATAGGCCCTCTCTCTTTTTAATATATAGAGAAAGCTGAGATTTTTTCAAGTACCCCGATAAAGGAGCATCCCATACCCAAAAATAGAGAATATGCAATCTTTTCATACTCTTAAAGGAATGAGATAGAGAGTGTCTAGAAGCAGATCCACACTATAGTCTAGATGTTAGATGCCATTTTCGCATCAATGTTAAAAAGTTATGCATTTTGCAACTTCAGTCATCAAAATAAGGTCTCCAATCTAAGATCTGGAGGACAAAAGTGAATGCTACTTCTGTATGTGCAGAAACTCTAATAATCCAAAAGTAACAGGCAAATAAGGCTTAAATGAGTATGACTTACCGGCTTTACTTAATTTTCTGCTTG
>JAUEJK010121113.1:0-11362 GCA_032274865.1 Eryngium alpinum | reverse complement strand
CAAGTGTACTTTTGGACTTGGTGCGAGCAAGTTCATAGGGTTTCTGGTTAGCAACCGAGGGATAGAGGCTAACCCATACAAGATTAAGGCTGTCCTAGAAATGAAGGTGCCTCGGACGCAAAAGGATGTGCATAAGCTTACCGGACGGTTAGCAGCCCTCCACCGATTTATCTCTAAATTGGCTGAGCGTTGCCTTCCCTTCTTCGAGATCCTGAAAGGAGCGAAGAACTCCAAGTCCTTTCAATAGATGGATGAATGCCAAAAGGCATTCGAAGAAATCAAGCATTACCTGTTCTCCGCTCCAGTTCTCATAAAGGCTCCCCGAGGAGCCCTTATTTTTATACATTTCAGCCGGACCGTTAGCCATTAGTGCGGCTCTTATCTGCAAAGATAACAACTAGCAAAGGCCTGTGTACTATGTAAGTTAAATTCTAAAGGATGCGGAGACTCGATATCCCAATTTAAAGAAGTTTACCTTCGCCCTAGCCGCAAACTGATGCACTACTTTAAAGGGAGAGAGATTAAGGTGGTCACGGACCAACCCCTAAAGAAGATCCTACACAAACCGGACATCTCTGGATGGATCGTGAATTAGGCTATGAAGCTTAGCCACTTCCAACTAGACTATGTGCCCCGCACATCCATCAAGGCCCAAGTCTTAGCAGACTTCATCATGGAGTGCACTTTCATCGACCCCTGTCCGCCCGTATGGACGGACGCTCAACCATCCGAGTCCAAGGATCCATCATCCGCCCCTGAAGGCGCTCCCGCTATTGAGCAATTGCTAGAATCTTGGCAACTCTTTATGGACGGGTCAGCTACAACAGAGCGGAGCAGGGCATGGATTATTTTGACAAGCCCCGACGGCTTCACTATACAGTAAGCACTCCGCTTCTAGTTCAAGGCCACCAATAACCAATATGAGTATGAAGCTCTTTTGGCCGGCCTCCGCCTCTTCAAGAGCCTCAAGGTGGAACACCTCCAAGTCTACAGTGACTCCTAGCTCATTGTCTGCCAATTGCAAGGGGAGTATATGGCCAAGGATCCTATCATGATTCGCTATCAAAAATTGGCCAATGAAATAATGACAGGCTTCCTAAGTTTTCGCCTCTAATAGATGGACCACATGGACAACGTCATAGCTGACTCCCTCTCTAAGTTGGCCACTTCAGATCTTGAAAAGTTAGAGGGGGCAATATACTTAGAGCATTTGGAGCATCCGAGCATTAAAGACCAGCTCCAAGTGATGAACATAAATCAAGTGTCCGATTGGATGACGCCCTATGTATAGTACTTCATCAATGGGACTCTCCCGACGGATCACAAGGAAGCTAAATCCCTTAAGGCAAAAGTAGCCAGATTCTGTTACTTAGATGGAATCCTCTACCGTAAGGGCTTCCATGACCCATTACTTAAGTGCATAGGGGCTGATGTGATCACTCTTTACATGTTAGAAGTTCATGAGGGAATGTGCGGAGATCATATGAATGGAAAGTCACTCGCGCAAAAGATTATCCGGCAAGGGTACTATTGGCCAACCCTCTTCAAAGATTGCATTGACTACGCCCAAAAGTGTAAGCAATGCCAGTTCTATAGCAATGTACCCAAGCAAGCCCTGGTGGCTCCATCCTCAATCCTTTCTCCCGTACCCTTTGCAATGTGGGGATTGGATATCAGGAGCCATTCCCCTTGGCAGCAGGCCGCCTAAAGTTTGTGATTGTGGCCATAGACTACATGACGAAGTGGATAGAGGCCAAGGCGGTCGTCAACATCATAGATCAAGAATGCAAGAAATTCTTCTATGATCAAATCATACTTAGATTTGGGGTTCTACTAGTCCTCATCTCTGACAATGGCCCCAATTCATCAGCGCACGCTTCCAAGAGTTTCTAGCAGACTTCAGAATAAGGACTGGCACAAGTCCAGGATCCACGAGGATCACAAATATGTAGATTCGACTAACGAATTCGCGGGCAAACAAACTAAGTGATCATTTATCGTCTAATGAAGCACGCGGATCTACTTGTCCACTCTAACACTTTAAATGAGTTGGTCCATATTACTAATCTTAGACAAACTTTCTAATGTTACGGATATGCCGCTTCTTGCATCCATCCATTATTTATCAGTAACTAATATTGAGCTATGACCGACTATTAAAAGGCGTGGACATACCATTTTCATTGGTTATGCGGACTGTATGGAGGCATACTTACCTATACAAAGTGTAAAGCAAAAGGAACATTCACACGGATACATAAGCAAAAACACTTGCATAAAATAAGGTACATCGTAATGGCCGGACTCCCGGATATGAATACAAGTGGCGAATACAATTACAAGTACATGATGCAAAAGTTACATGGTCCATGGCCCCTAGAACAGACATAACTAGCTAAAGTATCCGGGGCTGGCCGAAGGTATCATCCGCGTCTTTAGCCGGACTAGCATGCTTCTGGCTGTGGGCATCTTCATGAGCCTCCTCCTCGTCAGCCACGGATTCCTCAGCTTCAGACTCGGATAGGGGGGTATAAAACGTCCATCAGAATGTCATCCTCCCTCAAAGCCTCCTCTGCCTCCGCAGCCTGAGAAGGATCCGCGTCAGCCTCCTTGGCAAGTTCAGCCTCCATGTATTTTTAGAATTTGTGGGCCTTGGACGAGTAGGCGTTGCCCTCGCCAACAAAATTCTCACAAGCCTCGTAGCCCATGGTGAAAGATGGACCAGCCTCTCGATTTACCACCCGGGCAAAAGTCTTGCTCTTCATAAAGCTCTAAATAGCGCCCTGATATGGCTGCGCTAATGAAAGATCCTCCAGTTTCGACCTCACCTCAGCAAGCTCTTTAACTTTGACGGATATATCCTCCTTTAGCTTGTCACTCTCATCATAGAGAACATCATTGGCATCGTTAGCAGCCTCAAGGAGTAGAGATTGGGCGGATAGCTCATCACGGACTCGTTTCTCTGCCCTTTGGACATTTTTTATAGTTGACTTCATAAACTTCACCTACTCTTCGGCAGTCTTAGTGGCGTCCTGGGCGAGGACAACGGTGCGGTCGGAGGACTCTAACTTAACCATTGATCCCTGAGCCTCTCCATAGTGTTGTACACCATGGACACTAATGCACAAACAACATAAAAGATTTAGTGCACGGACAGTAAAAGAAGCGACTTGTAAATTGTAAAGACACGGATACAGTCTTACCTTTCCGGCTTGGACCTTGAGATGGCGTTCAATCTGCCTATCCTCCATCACGGCATATGTGGCCATATCTTTAGGTAGGGGAAAGGCCTTGAGGTAGTCCAAAGGATTCTTCGTAATATTTACCTCCGCTGGAAGTCATCCCTCATAGCCACGAACGTCAATAGTATATGTGGCATCTTCTCCCGGACTAGGGCTTGCTAGCTCAGTAAGACGCGGACGCGCGCCCACAGCTAGTACTCCTGGAGTCACCTCGTCTTCTTTCAACTGATAATACTTCCTATACACACTAGCCAGATTGAGAGCTGAGCTGCTTCCGGGCACGAGGCCGTATACAGGAGGTGGATTCTTAGGATCCGATCACCTCTTCAAGACTTGAACCTCATCACCTGTATTTTGGATGACGACGAAGGGATCTGGCTATTCGATCTCCTCGTCAATCAAGTGGCACTCCCTGTCTGTCACCTGCTTCTTCGCCTTCTTCAGACGAGAGGCGCCACCTTGTCTGCCGGAAGAGCCTCAAGCCTCGGACGATCGCTTATTTGATTTCCCTGTCACCCCACCGGTCTTCTTGCCGTCTAGGCACCGGTCTCCCATGCTTTTTAACATAATCTTTTTATCCATCATGGCTGGATAGTTGTAGCACTTGTGAGAAACTACACGT
Organism: Eryngium alpinum; assembly: GCA_032274865.1. Classification (NCBI taxonomy): domain Eukaryota; kingdom Viridiplantae; phylum Streptophyta; class Magnoliopsida; order Apiales; family Apiaceae; genus Eryngium; species Eryngium alpinum. Next base: position 7,498 of record JAUEJK010121113.1, on the reverse strand, counting down.
ATACAAGGAAAGTTCAGGCGTACGGACAATCAAAGTATATACATCAAGACAAATGTTAACATAGTAGAACATACTGACAAGTATCATGTAATGCAAATATAAAGGTACAGACACATGTGTTAAGAAAAATTCACGGTTGTATTCATAAAGAAAAGCCTTGTATCTAAAGATATCTTCCGGCCACTTCTCTCCGGCCTGCGATACAAACTCGTGGACTAATTGGACTTCCGCATCCTCTAAGTATAGTGGAGGTTCAACCTTGACGTCGACCACCCACCTCGGCAGATATGCAAGATCTCCCCCGCGGACCATGATGTATTCAAATTTCCACGTTCAGAAAGAACTTAGTATCTACATCCATCTCTCGCGAAACTTGACAGTTGAGCACCAAAAGATATTGAATATACCCTCGTTGCTCGTCTTAGCAATAGAGTGCAAGGTCCAGAACAGGTGTATAGTCGGCTCAACTCCCTTCTTAGCACAACTAGATATAAAGCCAGTAATCGAACGGATGCTGTTAGGGGCCACCTGGCAGAACGCGCACTTTAGAAAGTCTTTAAAAAGGCAATAGGTTTACCCATGCATAGGTAACCTAAAGCCTTGCCTGAAAAATGCAACTGGGATAGACACCCACCCGCTAGCCGGACGGTGGTAAGGTCGCTCCTCCTCCGTCGGATAACGCCACTCGTATTCTGAAGGAATGTCAAATACGCCACGGACGACTCCTTCTACATCCTTAGAAAAGCGACTAGGATCAGACGCGTACACAAGATGACCGTACGCTTACTCCAATTTTGCATTATCATAAACGGGCGGAAGCTTGCCCAATTCCTTCAACTCCTTCTCATAGGACTTAAAGTACAAGTCCCAAATGTCTGGAAAGTTCGCAGGGGCGGACTCAATAATGTCGCACCCCAACATCATAGCCATCCACGTCTCCATAGCGCTAACGGGTCCCAGTCCCCTTTATTGGAGGCTTTATAATATCCTTTCACTTCGCCTTCACTTCAGGCGCAGGCGGAATGGGCACACCTATTGGGATATGATCCGACATTACCTCTGGATTGTTGATTGAAATGAGCTCCATGTCCCCCTGAGGGGAGGATCCCTCATCCGACATCGTCCTAGCACTTGTATTTCTCACACGCGGATCAACTATCATCAATGGTTGACCCCGGCTATCCCGCAGACGTTCGCCCCTAGGCAGCGATATAGTCCAGGCCAGCTAGACGGGTGTGGACGGACACCTATAACGAAGCAAAGAGAACAAGGCCAGTTACCATGAATCTGAGCATATATAAGCCATCATAATCCAAAATAATAGAAGAAAATGAATATTATGGAACGCTCGAATGGACAACTGATGCAAGGAAGAACAAACGGACACATCCGCGCGTCTCCAACTTACCCAATAACCGTCCGCCCGTGTGACCAATGCGTCCAACACATGGATGTGTTACACGCGAACATGACAGCCCCAATAAGGTAGTCCCTAGGGTGAACGCACGGACGTGTTCGATCATCACTTGACCACATTCTATTTGTCCATCAACATGGCCATCGCGCCCTGTACACAGGCGTATCACGCACAGACAAACCAACAGTACAGACACAAGCCAATACAAAGACGCACTGACACGATACACATCATGACTCCGCGCATGGACCAAATCCTATGGACAGGAGTAACGCCTAGTTAAGCGCTACAAACTCTAAGTGTTAAAACCCTACTCGACACTGCACGGACATGAAAAAGGAACGCGCAGACTTGAAGGTATACTGTGCGGACTTGAGCATTATCACTAGTGCCGCACGCTAAACTCAGATTTCGGCACCAGGGAACCCATTTTCTCCGGTGCTGCCGTTGCAAAGCCCCAAAAATAGTCCAAACTTTACAAAAAGCTAACCAAAATGCTCATAATCGCAAGTACTTTCACAATCTATGCATAATTTAGACAAAAAATAACTAACCCCCCCCCCCCAAATCGAGCAAAAACAGAAACTAAAACAAACACTTTTTTTTAAATAAAATATATAAAAAACGGGTAAATAAAAGGCCTACCTAGAAAAAGCTTCGTGGATTCTTGACCTGCGCGGCAAGCCTAGCTTGAATCTGCTTTCAATATTGAAATCCAATCAAGTGCAAAATTCGCTCGAAATTCAATTTTCTTGAGTGTTTTTGAAAAGTGAAGAAAAGAAAGGAGAGAGGGAGTTTTCCCTATCATTGCCAACCAATGAGGAGATGCCACGTGGCGAACCGGGGCAACTGCCCAGCTCCCAGCGCATGTGCGACCTGACCCACGCACGCACGCGCGTGTGACCTCGGTGCTCGTGCCCATTATTTAATACCAAGCCCTACGCGAATGGCTCTTCACCTTCCCTCCCCATCCGTGACCTCTCCCTTCACCACCCTACATATGTGCACGAGCTACACCCCTAGTCAAGGGCTATCCGTACGCACGGACGCTCACGTCCACCCACTAGTCTTGGGGGCACCAACAAAAACACACAAGTGTTCAAGCCATAACCTCAGCCTAGCGCTTGGACGCTCACGTCCGCGCACTAGTCTTGGGGGCACCAACAAAAACACGCAAGTGTTCAAGCCATAACCTCAGCCTAGCGCACAGATACTCACGTCTGCGCACTAGTCTTGGGGGCACCAATAAAAACATACAAGTGTTCAAGCCATAACATCAGCCTAGCGCATGGACGCTCACTAGTCTTGAGGGCACCAACAAAAAACACGCAATTGTTCAAGCCATAACCTCAGCCTAGCGCACGGACGCTCCCATCCGCACACTAGTCTTGTGGGGCACCAACAAAAATATACAAGTGTTCAAGCCATAACCTCAGCCTAGCGCACGGACGCTCAAGTCCGCGCACTAGTCTTGGGGGGCACCAACAGAAACACGCAAGTGTTCAAGCCATAACCTCAGCCTAGCGCGTTTGGGGGGACCAACAAAAACACGCAAGTGTTCAGGCCATAACCTCAGCTTAACGCCCAAACGCTCACGTCCGCACACTAGTCTTGGGGTGTACCAACAAAAATACACAAGTGTTCAAGCCATAACCTCAACCTAGCGCACGGACGCTCACGTCAACGCACTCGTCTTGTGGGGCACCAACAAAAACATGCAACTCTTTTATCTCGTCTCCCCCATCCCATTAAAAGTGGAATAATGGAGTGGGAGGCAAATGATAGGCCCAATCCAGTATGGGCCCAAATCTAACATACCCACTCATATCCAACACCTAAACCCCAAACAAAGATTCAAATCATCATGTTCGGCCAGGGTATCTCAAACCCAATCCACCTCATGGGCCAAGGTCACAAGGCCTGTAGCAGAAAGGCCAGACACACGGACGCGCAGAGAGGTCCCCAACACATGCAGACATGTAACCATATGGTCCGCGATGGGAATTCACCATCCGCGCGGATGTGCGCCAGGAGCACCGACGCGCAGACAACCTTCTTCACTCACGGACACTTCTCAGCGGACCGAACAATCACACGGATGGAGGCAACCACCCATGTTACATGCCCCGCACCCCGCTCCTCTCAACATCACCCACGTGGGTGGCACGTGCCATCACGTGTCACACACGTGGGCAGGTATCTATATATACCCCTTCACTTCCAACGGTGAAGGCGTTAGAAATTTTACGTTGTTCACACCTGATTTTCGCTCTACGTTCTCTCTACTTTCTCTCTATCGAATTTGATCGGAATTTTCATCCTTTCACCAGAGGTGTTCCGGAGTGGTCATGGCTTCGCCTGGCTTTGTTTGCAGGTCCGAAGACCCATACTCAGATCCAAGGCGACCCGCGGACCAGGAAGTAAACCCGGACATGTTTGGGCGTCATCAATAATAATATTTATTTTTTAAATTTTATTGTTATAATATTTTTTATTTCAAGGATAATCTACTTATTATTTAATATGTATTTAAAAAATATATTTTATATATTGTCCATATAAATTTATTTTAGAATATATATATATGTATTAAATTATTAACTTGTTATATACAATTTAATTTAAATAAATATATTATATAAAATTATAAATTATCAATAATTTAATAAATAATATATTATAGTATATAATTATATATATTTAAAATTTAGCAATAAATTATTTATCAAACACTTAAATATATGTTTTTATTCGGACAACTGATTTGTCATTAAATTTACTAATTACATGTTAACTTTTGTCAACAACACTTTTCAAAATAACACATTTTTAGACAGTACAAACAGTTTTTACCAACAAATACCAAATGGAGCCTATATAATATATATTTATTTGGCACTGATTGTTTTAGTATTTTATGTAATAATAAATTTCTATAAATAATAAACAATAACATTTTAACACGGATCTTCTATAGTTCTTAGAATTATGTAGTACTTGTAGGGAGCCAAAAAATAGAAATTGATTTAATTAATTATATACGGGTATTATTTAATAATATTCGGATCAGATTGGATTTAGTTCAGGGCCCGAAGGCCTAATTAATAAGAGGAACTCGTTCCTACTAAGCCCGATACCCGCAGGAAGACCAATACGGCTAATTAATTAAAAGGAGGTGCAGAAACCCTAATTAAATAGGGAAAGTGAATCTGGAAGGTAAATCATATACTGATTCCTAGTCTTAAGGTGCAAGTAATTGAGGATATATGGTAAGTGGAATTACCAAATCGAGTGGGAAACTATTTTATAATACACATCTGAAAGACTGAAACCCTAATTGTTAAGTATAAAAAAGGGATTAATCTTCATAATCAGGTACGCCGTTTTGACTCCACTTGAGAGATTTTATTATTGTTCAAATCACTTATTCTTGCACCCCGAGAGTTCCCGGTGGGATAACCCCCCACCGGTTTTGCAGGTTTTTCGGCGAACAATCCGTAACAGTACTTATATTATATGAACTTTAGGATTAAATAAAATAAAAATTTAATCTTGTTTGTGGTATAATTTAATTTTTTAAATGTTATAATTTTTAATTTATTTATTCTATTAGAAAAACCAACCGATGCCAAAACATTGCACATAGAAAACCTGTAGATTGATAATTCTTTATAATTATTCTTTATACTTGTACAATTTACGTAGAATAAATGGGAATCATTTCACTACAAGTTCAGAAAAATAATAATACTGCAGTGATTTTGGTATCTCTCATATATGACTTGATTATTACACCTTTAATAATCACTGTACAGTTAGGCTTTCTCATGAAAAACTGCAAAATTGACTGAAGTACTTGCAAGGAGAATAACAGCTAGCTTTGTGCTAAACTTGGGGACAAAGTAACTACAGACATTCGGAATAGAAGATTTCAAAATCATCAAAGCTAGTAGAACAAAACAAAATAGAGTTATTTTTTGTTTGGGACCATATGAGTTAACTGAAGCAGATAAAATTGACCAGTTGTCAGATTTGAAAAGTTGCAGTTTCTGCTACTTTATTGTCTTAGTTCCAACTTAGGAAAATCTTTAGTTATGTATAGTTTTCAATGTTATTTTTATTTGTAAGTTTTTGCATTCATTGTGTTATGAAAGATTATCTTGTAAACTGAGTATGAAACTTTGAAGCTCCATTCTTAGAGATCTGTAGCCTTTTGGGACAGTAACCTAACTCTTTATCAATATACATATATTTTTTATAAAGCTTAGTGTTCTTATTGTGTTTAGTTTACGGTTATCATTCATACAATTAGTTCATTTTTATACACTTTCTTTTCAGTTGTTATTTAATAATGAGACGGGAAGTTTGCAGAAGGGGGGTTGAATGCAAGTTTAAAAACTTTTCTGAATTTTTAAACTTGTTTATTAAATCTGTGAAAGTGTAGTAAGAGTGGATTGAATCAGTGAAAGAGATTGAGTGAATAAACAAAACGGTGAAGAAAAAATAGTTTATCAACAATATAAGTGTTATATTAATGAAGATTATGTTTATCTTCTCCCAAGGCAACACTTTTATCCAAGAACTAGAGCTGCAAAGTTTTTACACTACAAATCTAAAATCTCTCTCTAACTTGCTATTTGTAATGAAAAAACTTACAAAGAAAGATGAACTATGGAAGCTATACAAAGACACAATGTTTTCCTAAACCAGCAGTGAGACACAAAAGTTGCTTGGAATGCAACTTCCCAAATCTGGCAACTTGAGCTTTTGTTTGCTTTTGTTGACTCCAGTGGTCACAAACAAAAAGCACTTCAGCTTTGTCTTCTTCTACCAGGTTTTTTTATCGCAAACACTACACCATAGATGGCCTTATGCAACAAAGTGAAGTTGTTACAATAGATACTAATAATGTTGCAGTAGACAATAAGGCAACATTTTTCCAAAAAATAAAGTGTTGATTTTTTCAACGTTGTCGTAGATGGAAAAGCCAACACTTTTGGTTACCTATAGCAACACCGGTTAAACTGTTACCGTATTTGTCTAAGACAACATTATTTTATTATTGCAACACTGAAGTATTTGTTGCTGTATAAGAGCAGTGGTAACATTTTTATTGCTACATTTTATCATTAATTGCAACATAGTATATTGCAACATCTATTGGTGTTTTGTAACACTTTTCTATAGATATAGCAACATATTTCACAATATTTTAGCAACATATATTCCCTTATTTGCAATATATTTTATATTAATGGCAACATAACTTGGATCATCTAAGAATGCTTTTGTAAGTCATAAGCAACACTTTTATTGGTGATACACAACAAAAAATTTAAATTATTGACAACATACTTTAATATTAATAGTGATATGTGTAGCAGTCATTAGTTACATAAATTGCTGCTAATTATAACACTAGAGTCCTGTTAATGACAACAAATATTATCCACAAACTTAAAAAAGACAAATCGTCTTTACATCATCATCCACAAGAAGACAACATCTACTCTAAGTACATAAAAATATAAAGCGAAAACATTAAGAAATATTCTTTAAGTCTAGAAGTATATAAAATAGCTACTCCGTAGAAGATTTATTTCTCTTGTTGCAACAAGAGCCGGACGGACCTGCAAGCACATATCTAAGGTAGATCTTCAAGATCGGATTAACTTGTCTGATCACCTAAGGTTTTAGGAGAGTTGATAATCTAACTTTCCAAAACATTCATTTTAATTCTAAAACTTGTTTGTTTCCTTCAAAAACATTCATTTTAAAGGTTGAGGTGGCGCGCCATACACCATTAGAAAGGCCTGTAAGTCTATTTTTTAACGCAAAAATCGGTTCACAAATACGATATTTGTACAGAGATTTATTGCAGTTTTCATGGGAGGGTATCACTGAATTCAGCAATGCGTATCGAGGATATTTTGGTGAATGCGTTTATTGAGTAAGGCTAATCTAATCTTCTATATTTTTCTAAGAGGATTAAATACCTTTAGGAAAATATGTAGTCGCACAAATATTTCTTCCTCAGACAATTTTCAAAAAATATAAGCTACTACATCTCTAGCCTTACAA
>JAUEJK010121006.1:0-11362 GCA_032274865.1 Eryngium alpinum | reverse complement strand
GTTAATAAATTCGAAAAGATTCTGTGAATTGTATTCAACCCCCCTTCTACAATTCATCTTGATTCCGGGACAAACAAGCAGTTTTCCATCCTGGCAAAATTGAAGGAAGGCAAAGGAGCTGGTTGACTAGGGTTTGACTTCGATGCAAACATTTAATAAGGAGATTTGTTTGAAGAAGGTAGCTGAAGATTTTATCCATCTATATTTTAGGGGTATCCTAGAATATATTTTACATTATTATTTTCTGTTATATGGATAGTCTTTCATAAAAAGAAGCAATTTGTATTAGATTAGGAATGTTTTCCTTATCTAGTTTTTACTGCTGCATATATATAGGATACAACTTGTAACTAGAAGCTGTGCGTGATTACAATTGAGAGAGAAGAAGAAGCAATTGTAATACAGAGATATTGAGAAGTTAGTTTTATTCAGAAACTAGTCTTTGAAGTAATAATATTTTACTTTGAAGAATTATTTGTTCTTGTTCTTATTTATATACAGTTTGTGTGAGTCTGTTATAACAAAGAATTCAATACATTAATAGTTTCATAAATCTTATTGAAGTGTTAATTGTTAACTTTCATAATAGTTAATTAATTCGAAAAGCATTTGTGAATTGTATTCAACCCCCTTCTATAATTCATCTTGATTCCGGGACAAACACATAGACACAGCTGGAGCTTTTCTGGATACAGCAGAGAAATTTTTAGTTTCTAAGTCTCTTGTTGGAATATCCAGCAAGTCTTCCAAAAGATCAACATGATAAACTGAAGGGATTGAGTGATGAGGTTGTAGCTGGAACTGCAATGGGAATTGGCATGACAATTTGAGGTGCAGTGACTTGACTGGGAGTTGACTCCTGAATTGGTGGAATGGCTGGAACTGCAAAAGGAATGTTGATCACTTCACTTTGAGATACATCAACAGGTGCAGTGTCAGCATTCTTTCTCAGTTTCTTGATTTGTTCTTTGATGTTCCTCAGCCTTACCCTATCTTCTTTTGAAAGAAGTCTCCAATTTACTTCAAACTCTTCTAAGCAATTCAAGTTAAGTGAAATCTCAAGAGCATCCAGTATGTCCTTGTGCTCTTGTCTTACCTTTTCCTTTGCTTCATCATTTCTCAATCTCTGCAGTTCTTTAGGATTGATAACATCCTCTTCTTTGCTTGGAGTTTCCTTAGCCATAAAGCCTTTCTTTCATTTTCTTTTTGAATTAGTGTTCTTGGTTTTTGGCTTGTCATCCATTTCAGTAATTTTTAGAGCAAATTCTGTATCCTTCTTAACTTATCAAGGATCTTTTGTTGAGCTGCAGCTAAAGCTATTTCTTCAACTGATATTCCTTTGACTTGGATATTAGGGACTGCAGATTCAGGTTCCTTGGGTCTTAAGCTTCTTTAGGGAATTAAGGATCTGGAACTGCAGTGTCCTCTTCATCTGTGACATAGCCTTCAAGTGATTTGGCTATAATATCTCATCTGAAAGGATCTGCATTCTTCTTTGCAAGACTTAACCTTTGCCACTTACAAATGCAACACCCATAAATCATTCAGCTTGCTTAGTTAAATCTGCAGCTGCTATATCTTGTGATAGCATAGCTTGAATGCATATTTGAGTAAGCTCAGCATCAAGATCTCTCTCTACTTCAATAAACTTCACTTTGCCCTTACCCTTTGGCCTTTCTTCCTCCACAACTTCCAGAATTTTAAATTTCTTATTCTTCGGCTTCTTATAAGGAACAGCAAGGCCTCCAATGGAATTCTCCTTGAAATTGCTTGACCAAAATTGGAAGTTTAATTTGTTGCCTTAAGATTCTCTTTTCCCTTTCTGAAAGTTTTGGGACTGCAGTGACAGGAATGGCCAGAATTGGATATACTGGCACAATAGCAAAATTAGATACATCATTACCAAAGCCTGAGAACTGCAGTACTTAAGGGCTTCCTTCTTTCTCCATATCTCCTCCAGAAGTTCTTTGAGACCCATGATCAGAATTATTGTGTCCACTAGAACTTGAGCTAGAGTCTCCATCCTTATCACTTCATGGCAGATTGTCAGCACCCTTATTTCCTCCCATCCTTGATGGTTCTCTACCTCCAACGGAGCCATCTGTCTCCTCATCATCGTCACTGTCATCATCCTTTGATCTCTTCTCCCCCCTTTTGGCATCATTATTACATCTTATGGGAAGTGCAGAAACCAATTTAGTTCAGACTCCATCCTTCTAGAGCTTGCTTTGAGGTCATTAACATCTGACTTAAGAGATGAAACCCCAGTTTCAAGTTTAGAAACTTTTGAGAGTAGCAAGGTAGAGTCTGCAACTGTGGGTAGAACGGTTTGAGGTAGATTATTTGTGGGAATATCTGGTGCAGTGGTAGTTTAGAAGTAGATGAAAAAGTAAGATTAGAAGTAGTTGAAGGTGGAACTACAAGTGACTGGGGTTAAAAAGTTACTGCAATGGGGTTAGATACGTCAGGAGAAGTACTTGCAATGACAACTTGTAGTAGAAGATGACCTCACTAACTCACCATGACCTTATAAGGTCAGCCTCATTTTCTCTCCTTTTGCCTGGCTCTCTCTGGGTATAGCCAACCTCTCATTTTCTTTTTCATTCAATTTTTCTCTCAATATCTCTCTCACACTGGAATGAATAGAATAATGAGGTCGCATATGGGCTTGGAGATGTGTCTGAGCTATTAAAGATGACGCTAAATAAACATGAACTAGAGCCACTTCAAATTCTGTAGCTTCAGACTGAGAATATCCAGTGGTGTAGAATGAAGGGTTAACAGTGGTTTTATGTGGTACCATTGGCAAAATAGAAGGCATTGCACTTCTCTCCTCTTACGGTATAGAGGAAGGGATTACAGAAATTGTGGTAGAATCTGTAAAGATGACATATTGGTCAGTCACTGCAACTCCATGAGTTGTGGCTTGAAAGGATGTGGATACTGGAACAGATTGAACAAATGCATTCCCTTTAGGGGTGGTCACTTCAGAAGAAATTGAAGTACCAGAAGTAGTTTCCACATCTGAATTATCATTGAATAATTCATTTATTATTCTCATATTAACTTCCACATCAACATTAGTGGGAAAATTGAATATTGACTCCTCAATGAATTGTGTATATTGAGGATTTGTAGTAGATGGTAGTGCAATGTTTTCCATCTCTGCTGAAGAAGGGACGTTTTGTATAGGAGAGTAAGGTTGAGAAGGAATATTTGGCTGATGCTCTAGAGAATTAAATAGAGCATCATCGAATTAAGGGACTGACTCTGTGTGTGTAGTGTCAGTGTGTGCTCTCTTGTTTAGTTCACTCTCTTCCTCGCTTCTTTTTCTGTCTTTCCGTTTCTTCTTTTTGGTCGATATTACAACCATTTTCTGTCTTTTTCTGACATAGGTTTGGGAAATTTGTGTTCTCTCCCTTACCTAAATTGGTTTTCTTTTAACACCCTCACATGCAGTGCTTATTGATGTCTGTCCCTCCGTCTCTGACTCGCTAAGCTTTATTATTAACTTTCTCTTTGTACCTTTGGATTTATCTTTAGTCAAAGAAGAGGAAGTTTTGACTTTTAAAGTTTGTTTAGGATCAGAATGAGTAGGTACTACATGGGTGTCAGAGTCACCTTGGTCATGTCCATGACTCTGTGCAGTGATTAAGGATACAGTTTCCATTAACAAAAATAAGCATTTGCCCAAGTTATAACATAATCTTCATTTTCAGTTAGATTTAGCAAGTATATAATTAGATGACTGTTTGAACTTATGCTTTAATGAAAATGATCACTGTAGATAAACATAATTAATTATATAATGCACACAAAATAGAATAAAATAAAACAAGAGAGCACAAAAAATAAAAAATAGGACAATTTCATTTTATTAATATAAAATAAATTATTAATACAAAAAAATATAAAACAACCTGTACGAGAAGTTGGTCTAGGAGACGCCCCTAGCTTATATGTACACCACAACGTACTATATTCTAGGTTCGTCCAGAATTCAGAAAAAATGGGCCAACTATATAATGATTTATTTTTTCAATCATATTACATGTAGTTTTTTATCCTACAACTTAACAAAGTAAATAATCTAATGGTATGTCTTGAATATAAATTTTATTGAATTTTATTTTCAAAATTAAAAGTTTAGTAACGTAATTTATTTGGATTGATATTTAATTAGTATAAACAATTTAAGTTTCATTTTTATTGTTTTAAATAAATTTCAAAAACCTAAACACACACCAAATTAATTTAATTATACTATTGACAAATAAATAACATCTTCAGTAAGTAATGTTAAACAAAATCGAACCAAGTTAAAGTACGTGCAATTCGAAAAGAGTTGTATCTGAATCTTTGACCCAATCATGTCACGGGTAATATTGAACACTATACTTAAATAATACATACATGTTGATAGTTGTGTTGATAGTTGTGTGAAGTACTTAATTCTTGAGTAAATAAAATAATAGTGATACTTCATTCTTGAGTAAATAAAATAATAGGGTAAAACTTTATAAATTAATCGGTTTTGTAAATACTTCTTTAACATTCACAAGACATATATATAATTTTGTGATGTTTGGTTAAAAACAAAAAAGAAACACAGAAAGTGTCAATTACTAGGAAGAAGAAAATATTGAACTTTTTGATTGATTTATTTTATTTTAGATTATAAAGAATTATAATTACCTATAATGTTTTTTTATAGAATTCTATTTCAATGATCATTAATAGTAGTAGTTCTCAGAGAAGAGTTAGTTCTTCCATAATCAATAAAATAATTTTTATAAAAATTATTATAAACGTAATGATATTTCTATTATAAATTTAATAAATTAAATATACTCAAAATAGTCAGGAAAGCACACCCATTACCGTCACAATCACAAATATCAAAAAAGATAGAGCGTGTCTCGATACAATATTGAATATATCTGCAATATAAATTCATTATCGTCATCAAAATTTAATGTATTGATATTTATTTGTATTTGCTTTTGAAAACTCTAATCATAACTTTAAAGCCAGACATTTAAAATAATTAAAATTCTAAATTAAATACTATTCATTCAATTAAAATTACACACCTGCAAAATATCCTAATCAATGGCTTTTAAAGAATTTATCGAAAATATGATTCACTTGCGAAAGAAAACTGTATCTCAAAATTATGGGGTTATTTTTATAATGGTCGTGAAAGTTGAATGTTTGAATATATGTATGAAGGAATGTATCAGTTCATAGACTAGTATTTAGATTGATGTCAATAGCAGTTTATGAGGCTGTTTGTCAAACAATTATAAGTGGCTGCAGCTTATAAGATGAAAAAAAAAGCTATTTCTATAAGTGGTTTTCTCACTTTAAGTTGAGCTGTTTGGATAGGCTTAGAGCTGACTTATAAAAAATAAACTTGAAAAAATACACCAAGTGCTTTTTTTTCCGACTTATAAGCTCAGTCACTTATAATTGTTTGCCAAACAGGCTCTATGTTACAATAGTCTCTATCACACGTTACATATGTTATCTTGATGAATGTTTATGCCAAGATCTGGCTGGGTTCCAAGCCTCCATGCGTGAAGGAGGAAATTTTTGAATTGTTCCCGCATAAGTTTCAAAAGGGTAGGGTGCTTGAATATGAACGTCAGAAAAAACCTAAACCTACCAATTACCTTTTGGATCCACGAATATTAAATAGCATCCAACAAAACATATAGCACCAGTTACATCCTCAACTAAACATGCCACTCTGTTTCTAATGTTGTCTCACATAAATAAGTTGTGTATGGTTATTAAATATTCTATTTGATTCATTTGTCTCAAATAGTTCATCCAGGGGAGTATTACTTGGTCATTAAATACTTACCATATATATAAATATATATATAACCAGATTAAATGTTACTGCAATAATTGGAGTGAGTGTTTTATGTAACCTTTGAACACATCAGATAGTACACAACTTTACTTTGAATAGATCACTTGAAATACACATGCAGTGACGGATTTTTCACTTCACTATAACAAACTTATTATAGCATTCAACTAAACAGTCATAACAAAGATAAATTCAAAAGCTCAGTAAAGAGCTGAATAGCCACACCTCCACAATAAATTGAAAATCAAAGCATAAATATTCAGAAAAACAACCAAAGCACTTGGAAGTTTCTCTAGGTGCACTCGAAGCCATTTGGGACTTGTTTGCCGCAGTTGTTAAGAACTAAGCTGAGAGCAACAGGAATATTAAGCTTGATTCCCAAAATATTGGCTTTAATGGCAGTGCAAAGACAGAGGGCAGCCTCTAAGTTGACAAGGCCTTCAAGAAGACTGCAGCAGGGCAACGTCGGTGGGGCTCCGATAACAACATTGTTAACCAGATTGAGGACATCAGCACATACACCTAGTTTGAGGGCATCTCTCGGGCATTTTCCTGCAGATGGAGTGGGAGTTGGCTTTGGCTTTGGCTTAGGCTTAGGCCCGGGGCATGTCTCACATGAACTGACTAACGAAAAGAAGAGGATATTAAGGGCGAAAAAAAGAGCTACTGAAGCAGTGTTTCTGGAAGCCATTTCTGTAAAGGGTATTGGAAATTTCTATTGCTGATCAGAGATTTACAAGGGCTTATGTTCTGATGGAGAAGTTTGTAGTGAAGGGGATGAATTTATAGGACATATTTCTGTGACATTTCTTGGAATTTGAGCTGTCAAGCATTTGGATTATATATGTGGTGGGCTAATAATATACATATTCACATGTTCTCTTCTTAATTAACTCTTAATCTACTAGTATCTGGTAGGATAAATAAAATTAAATATAAATTATAACATATTGCTAGAGTTACTTACAGGACATTAATTATTGCATATGGTTTTTTGGCTACTTATGAATTAATAGGGTTTGTGAATAACTATTGTTCATAAACTACTAAGGTCCCAGCACAGTTCACTACAAAAATAAGGCCCATTTTTAACAGCCAAAGCAAGCCATATATATCCGTCTGATCAGTGGGGGTAATTTCAGAAAGAAATGGCTGTCAGAAATGCACAGGCACAAGTTACAAAAACTGATCGCAAATCGATTATTTCTGACGGACATATAAGCCAGTCACAAGCTTTCAAAATCTATTAAATGGAACCAACATGGCGAGGAAAGATAATATTTTAATCGTAGAACTTCCCATGGAACTCATATTTTTCGTACATAAAAGTAATAATGCATAGTTATATAACTTCGGACGCCTCTGGTTCTCTTAAAAACTCTGAAAATAAATAGTTTATTTTCAATTATCGAACACTTGCAGGCCTACAAAGCCATTGGAAGTCCTTTTGAACAAATTTTAATTCGATCATTTACTTGTTTATATAATTTATTAATTAATTAAAAGTATTATTTGATTTGTGGTGCCTTTTTTCTGTCGAAAAGTGTTTTCGTGTTAATTTTATTTAAATTTTTTATTCAATTATTTTATTTATTAATTGAAATTATTATAAACTTGCGACTGACTTATATGTGCTCTTGGTACAAGAGCTATTTAGAAACTATGGTAGGAAATATGGACCACCAAATTGTGATTTAAAACTTGATCTTCACATGGCATTTAACTAAATTAACCGGAAGTTTATATAGCATTGGAAATGATGAAATTTTCTACTATCTTTATTAACTAGATCACAACTTGTATTACATGTACATGTGTTAGGAATATTGTTGAAATAATGATGATGATGTCCTAGCAATAGTGTTAGAATAAATGTTAGAATAAATGCTCAAACACTTGTATAGATTTACTAAGAGCATATAATAGAATAAAGTGAAATCAAGGAAAAAAGTTTCATTAGGGGAAGGAGTTCATCAAGCAATAAATAAGTCAGGTGACAATTATACTTTCAGGGGAACATTTCCTTATAAGGGGAGTTCTCTACTTCAAGGGAAAATAAAGTTTCAGGTAACCGTAATCAAATATCATTAGGGGAGAAAACAACTATCAGGAGAATGCACTGCATTAGGCAACAAATTAAGTTCTTTGATGATCAAGACAGCTGTAGCACCATAATTGATTAGGGTGAATGAAGCCCCACTTCTGTTGAAGAAATTGTAGAATTTGAAAGAGAGATTGTGGTCTAGAATATAAGTGTCAATAATTGCTTAGCGAAGAGAATAAGGAATGCAGAATGTCACCATTAAGTGATCCACACTACAAGACATATTGGCTGGACAATGGAGCATGACTTGCATATGCCAGGGGACAAATACCTTCTTTATTTCCTTGTATAAACATTCTCAATTGTATTTTGTATCAAGTCATTCTCAATTGTATTTTGTATCAAGTGTGAACTTTCTTAGCAAGAGAGAGTAGCTTTGTATTAAGAGAAAAATACAGAGAGTTTGTGTAGCTTGCTAAGATTAATGAGTGTAGATCTTTTATACAGATTTTGTAGCTAGGAAAGCAAGTGTGATTATCCTAGAAAACCTTAAAAATTTTAATGAAAGTTAAGCTTTGATAATCTTCTAAATTTTTCATTCTAAATTTTACTTTGTGTTCTCTGCATTATCATTAGTGTAGATCTTTGTTTGTTTTGTTCTCTAAGCAAAAAATTAAAAAAAGTTGTTGATATTTTTATTCATCCCCCTCTACAAATCTCCTTAGCAGATTCTTTGTATTTAACAATTGGTTTTAGAGCAGGACTGCTAACGTAATTGCTTAAAAAGATTATGGAGATGTCTACTTACAACTACAAAGTTTCTTTCCTTTAATAAGGAAATTTTTTCTCTTGGAAGCAAAGAATTATGTTCATTCATCTCTCTTATATAGATGATGATTATCTTCATTACCTGGAGAATGAACCTGAGATACCAAAGAAGCTTGTATTGGAACAGGTTGTTAAAGGAAGAAAAATAGCTTAACACTTGGTTGTCAAAACCAGAGGACAGAGAGATGGTAAAAAAGGATTGAAAAATCATTGCTATTCTGTACAAAGGACTGGATGATGATATACTTAATAATATTTTGAATCTCAAAACTTCAAAAGAAGTGTGGGATACTATTAAAGTGATTTGTGATGGAACTGTTGCAATTAGAGAAAATAAGCTTCAAATGCTTATTCAGAGTTATCAATGGTTTCTTTATAAAAATGGTGAGACTCTATGTGATAGTTTCAATAGGTTCAACAGATTAATTAATGATCTAAAAGCTTATGGAAAAGAATATAAAAGGAAGGATATAAACAACAACTTCATGAGAGCTATTCCACCTGGTTGGAAAGCTAAAATTCTTGTTACACTGGAAGCGTAAGATTTAAAGACAATGACTCTTGAACTGTATATATGGAAATCTTCAAACATGTGTGATGGAAATGAAGCAGAAGCAAGACATAATGAGTGACTCAAAGAAGATCATGTATATGGCTCAAAGAAAATACAAACCTGATTTGAAGCCAAGTTCCCTGATGAAAATTCCATGAGGGGATAAGAAGTGTTAATAATCAAGGGATGATGAAGATGAAGATAAAAGTGATTCTGAATGTTATACTATTGATGAGTTGAAACCTCTTGATGATGAATCAGTTGTCTATCTAGCCAAGATGTTATCAATGTTGATACTGAGAAAGCCAATTGGAGGAAAGAAGTCATTTGTTAAGACTTTAAGTGAAACAAAAACATAGTTGACGTGTCCAAAATTAAATGCTTCAAGTGTAATGTGCTGAGATATTTTACAAGTGAATGGGGATCCAAGGATAGTATCAAAGGAAAAGGTCAAGCAATTGATGCTGACTATTACAAGAAGAAGTACTTTGACTTGCCTAACTCCAAGAGGAAGGGAAAAGCTCTTATTGTTGAAGGCAATGATTGGGCAGAAAATGATGATGAAGAAGAAACCAGAGTTGAATACAATAACTTAGCATTGATGGCAAAGGAATCAAACAACTCTCACGAAAGGGCCAAGAGCAATTATCTATGGATCTTGGATACTGGTTGTCAAGGCATATGACAGGGGAAAAATCTTTGTTGTTAGATTTTCTTGAAAGGGATGGTCTAATTATTTCTTTTGGGGATGATAGCAACGATTTTACTCTGGGTTATGGAATGGTTGCTAATGGAGATGTCTGCTTTGGAGGAGTGGCGCTTATTGAAGGACTTGAGCATAACTTGCTTACTGTCAATCTACTTGGAGACAAAGGATATTTGACTGTATTTACCGCTGAAAGTTTCAAAATCAAAAATCAGAGGATAGACATGAAGTTCTAAATAGTGTCACAAGAAGCAAAAATATATTAGTTTAATTTTAAAATAATAATAAATTTACCGTCAAAAAATAGCAGTAATTACTGCTGGCAAACTCGTCGCTTTTATAAGAAAAAACAACAATCGGTGAAGTCGTACCGAAACATTTTTATAATTTTTTATTGGTACAAAACTAACGTTAATTAATTATTAATGTAAAAAAGTAGTACCATATGATTCTAGCAATTTAATTATAACTTTAATACTTCTATTTAATATATATATATATATATATATATATATAATTTTAAATTATATTTTTATTAAATTACGTAAATTAAATAATTATAATATAATATCATTATAAAATATTACCATTAAATATATGAAAAATATGCATTTTTATTTTTTCTAAATTCCATAATTGCACAAATAAAATATGATAAAAACATATATTTTGTTTAATTTTTATTTTAAAAATTACAAGCGAGTTGATTAAATCCGATGAAAAACTTTCTGTCCATGATTAAAGAATACAAAGCCTCAAAATAACGAGATCATTCATTTTATCTTCGTGATCGTATTATGTTTTGAATATCTTGTATATTTTGTGGATTTTTTTTATTATAATAGTAAATATTATATATATTAACAATAATACCCAATTTCCTAATCACCGTTTTAGTATCAACAACGTAAAAGATCTAATTTTTTCTTTTCTTTTGTATTGTCTCTGTACAATTACAATAAATACCAACATTAAGTCGTAGTCTTTCTTATTTTTGAATCATGTCACAGTATCCATAGCTGGTCGGTAAAAGCACCAATTTTTGGTGCTCCTTCTCATGTTACGAGACAAATCTATGCTGCTACTCCTACGTATTATCCCTTGGTTTTCAAACTAAACTCATACATTCATCAATTTATTGACTCATCTTTATAACTTTATCAATTTTAATTTTAATATTTTGAAAAATCTACCGACCAGCATTAATTTTCGCGTATCGTGTTTATCATTTTCTCTTGTGGTAATATAACAGAATTAACATGTTAAAAGCAACCACATTATAGCCACAAATATAGCTATAACCATTCCTTTTAAGAGGCAAAAGCTACGAATACACACACATACATACAT
>JAUEJK010120900.1:0-11363 GCA_032274865.1 Eryngium alpinum | reverse complement strand
CTTCAGATGGACTATTGTGAGAAGTAAAAACAATCTCTGGGGGCTCAATCCTGGGTAAGAATACAAGATCAGCAAAATAAAAATATGCCAGGGAAGTTAATAATTTCAGTAAGGGTATAGATTTTCCCAAACAGAAGTATCCCGTCATATTTACCCTGGACGATTTTGAGGGTGTTGCTCGGCCACACGTTGATTCATTGATTTTTAACATGGTGGTAGCCAGAAACAAGATTCATAAGGTAATGATGGATAGCGGAGCTTCAGTTAGTTTGATCTTAATCTGTCCGGTCAGACTATGGAGCCATGCCCAGATCCTCCACTCCGATCCTTTGATGGTCATCATGTTCAGATTCTTGGCCAGATAACACTCCGGACGACCATTGGAAATGCCCCATTCACAGCCTCCTAAGAGATCCTCTATCATGTGGTAGTTGTCTTTTCTCCTTACAATATGATTGTTGCTAGACCTTTTCTTATTTCTTTTCAGGCTATCTATTCCATACTTCACTTAAAACTTAAGTTCCCAACTGAAAAAGGAGTTGGAACAATAGATGGAGATCAGGCTGTTGCCCGACAAATTATATTGGAAGAAATTTCAACCCCCACTATGCAGAGTAAGGGTAATGAAGATCCGTATGAAAAGAAACTAAGGAGAAGCAAAGTTAGAAGCACAGATGGCAGAGATATGGGTGGTAAGAGAACTTTGTCCATTGGGATAGTCTACTTTGATGACCGTCTAACCAAACCAAAACAATTGCTGAGCCAGTAACGGAGCCTGAAACGGTGGAACTGATATTTGGAAATAAAGATAAGCTGGTGAACATTGGTGTTGGCCTGCCGACCGAACTAAAAGAGCAGTTGGTTGATCTTATCAGGGAATATTCAGATATTTTTTCTTGGGGTCCTGAAGATATACCAGGAATATGTAGAGATATTGCCGAGCATAGGCTTAATATTTTGCCTCGCAACCGTCCAGGTAAACAGAAAAAGAAAAATTTTGCTTCTAAAAGAAAAAAAGTAATAGAGGAGGAAGTGTCCAAGCTACTCAAGGCAAATTTTATTGAGGAGATTAGCTACCCTGAATGGTTAGCCAATGTGGTTGTGGTGAAGAAGAAAAATGACAAGTAGCGGATGTGTGTAGACTATATAGACTTGAACAAAGCTTGTCCAAAGGATCATTATCCTCTTCCAAGTATTGACCAGTTGATTGATGCTACAACCGGATTCTTTCTACTTAGCTTTTTGGATGCTTTTTCTGGGTACCATCAGATTGCTATGCGAAAGGAGGACATTCCTAAAACTACATTCATCACTCCTAATGGAACCTACGCGTATATTAAGATGCTTCTAGACTTTGCGGGATAATGAGATGAGAATCAATCCCACCAAATGCACTTTTGGAGTTTCGTCTGGAAATTTTTTAGGTACATGGTCAGTCAGAGAGGTATTGAAGCCAATCCTGAGAAGATTAGAGCCATACTTAACATGGAAGCACCCTCTACTAAAAAAGAAGTCCAGATTTTGAATGGACGATTGGCAGCTCTTAGAAGATTTATCTCAAGGTCTGCTGAACGCTCATTACCGTTCTTCGACATTTTGAGGGGAAACAAAAATTTTGTTTGGTCGGATGAATGCTCCGCAACTTTTAAAAAGATTAAATAATATTTGACCACTCCTCCTTTGCTCACGAAGCCTGGTCCAACGGATACATTACAGCTTTACTTAGCAGTTTCAGACAGATTGGTAGCAACAGTATTGGTTAAAGAAGATAGAGATATGCAAAAATTGGGATTTTATATCAGTCATGCTTTGAGGGATACAGAATTACGATATCCGAACATCGAGAAAGTAGCCCTTGGATTGGTTATTACAGCAAGGAAATTAAGACATTACTTCCAGGGAAGAACTATTGAAGTAATTACCGACCAACCTTTGAAGAGGATACTCCAGAAGGTCGAGACGTCCGGAAGGATGATAGCCTGGGCAATCGAGTTGGGTGAATGTGATTTAGTGTACAAACCTAGAACAACTATCAAGGCTCAGGCCCTTGCTGATTTTATAGCGGGGTGTCATTTTTCTACACCAACCGAAGTCATGACTCCCGACCAACCGAACGAAAATCCTGAACAGCCTATCAAGAAGAGTTGGATGATGTATGTAGATGGATCCGTTGGAAAGGGAAAGCATGGTACATGGATGATACTCATCAGCCCGGAAGGATTTGAAATAAGTCAGGCGATCAGGTTTCTTTCCATTTAACAAATAATGAAGTGGAATACGAGGCTCTTATTGCTGGAATGAAACTTGTCATTGCAGTTCAGGTAAATTTATTGCAAGTTTATTCAGATTCTCAACTTGTTGTTAAATATTATTCAGGAGAATACGAGCAAAAACATGAAGGATTGAAAGCCTATGCTACTGAGGTGAAATGCTTAGCTGAACAATTACAATATTTTAAGCTCGAGGGAATAGACAAGGAAGAAAACCAGAAAGCTGATACACTTTCTCGCTTATCTGATGAGGAGATCGATCAGTTGGAAGGTTCTGTTTATGTGACTAAGGCAACTTCGCATGCAGTTGGTGTAAACACTATGTTGCCGATCTCCCAAGCTGCCAACTGAATGACCCCGATAAAGGCTTATTTGGACAGCGGCATTCTTCCTTTGGATACTTTGGAATCTAGAAGGATACAATATAAGGTAACAAGCTATCTTACTATCAACGGAGTTCTATACCAAAAGTCGGTCAGTCAGCCACTACTTTGTTGTTTAGCCCCGTAGGAAGCACATAAAGCTATTGAAGAGGTGCATGAGGCTTTGTGTGCTGATCATGTTGCTGGAAAAGCTTTGGCCTCGAAAATCATACGGCAGGGATACTGTTAGCCGACTATCAGAGCAGATTATCTAAACTATGCCAAGCGTTGTCATAAGTGTCAGATATATTCTAATGTCCCCAGAAGACCTTCTACTGAGTTGATGCCTATTTTGAGTCCGGTCCCATTTGCTATGTGGGTAGTTGATATTGTGGGAGAACTTCCCCGATCTAAAGGAAACGCTATATATTGTATTGTAGCAGTTTACTATATGACCAAGTGGGCAGAAGCTCGTCCACTATCCAGCATCACTGAAGCTCAATATAAAAATTTTATGCTGAAATGTGTGACTTTTAGGTTCAGAGTCTCGAAAATTATTGTTTCTGATAATGGTACTCAATTCGCTGATCGAAAGTTTACTGCCTTCTTGAATCATTGGGGAATTGAACATCAGACAGCTTTAGTTGGATATCCTCAGGCAAATGGATAGGTGGAAAGCACTAACAAAGCTCTATTTAAAGGGGTTGAAAAGAGACTTTGATGCTAAGGGTCTATGGGTGGACGAGTTGTACTCAGTTCTATGGGCTTACTGAACGACTCCTCGGATAGCAACATGCAAGACACCGTTCCGCCTGGCGTATGGAATAGAAGCTTTAGTACCTATTGAGGTAGGTATTCCTTCATACTAGAATAGTTATTTCAAATTAGAAGCCAACGATGAAGGTATAAGACTGGACAAAGACTTGGCAGAAGAGCTGAGGGACGAGACAGTAGCTAAGATGGCAGCATATCAGCAAAGGGTTGCTCAGTATTATGATGCCACTATTCAGAAACGATCCTTCAGAGTTGGTGATTTAGTCCTTAGAGAAGTTTTAGCCTAGGACAAGAAAGGCAAGCTGATGCCAAAGTGGGAAGGACATTACAAGATAGTGTCAATGCCTTATACTAGGACTTGCAAGCTGGAAACTTTGGACGGTCAGCCAATCAAGAATACATGGAATGCTGCCCATTTAAGAAAATATTATCAGTAGTTATATTTTTCTTTCTTGTTTACAATAAAGATTGTAACTATAACAACTACTAGTTTTTTTTTTTTTTTTTTTTTTTACCTTCAAGCTATCCGACCGGACAAATTTCTTATCTGGTCCGATACCTGGGGGCTTATATATATACATGACTTTCAAATACACTGAAGTATAATTTCAATACCTTGAGATTAAATTTTCAATACATTGAGGTTTGTTTTCAATACATTGAGATTCATAGGAAATTCAAACATGCAAGTTTCTTTAACCAAGTTACTCGTTGACTTATTATAATTGTTATAAAATGGGTTCGATATGATGGAGATGTGGGCGCATCTGTGATGGACATGAAAACCCTCATCTAGTCGAATGCCCAGGCGCCCGGGCAACTTACCCAGAGCATCGACCGGTTTGAGATGGCATTCGTGACGGCGATTTATGCCCCTTCTATAGCTCATGGATGTGTAACACTACATTGACATGAACCATGGACAAGTTATTAAATTAGTTTGTCTATACGTCAATAAAAATTAATATTAATCAGGTATTCACACCTATTTATGTCCGTCCGATCGGAGCAATTAACATGATATAACATTGTGGTTGGCTAAGTTGTGGTAAACAGGTAACACAAGGTATCTTGCTATATGATCAGCCAACATCTTTATTCCTAAATATTTTGCAATTATGTTAACTTCTTATTAATTCGATTTATTTATGACCTGTATGTCTCTTTATTCGGTCGGCTGGGTTATCATTATTAATTTTTAAATACTTGGGAAAGTATCTTTACGTGTCGGTCGAACTAACTAAAAGAATTTATTTTCTTCCATTAATTCATTCGGTCGAACTAACTAAACGAATTTAACGTGGAGTGATAAAATTGCATAAAAAATATGTATTTTCCCGACCGACCTGATAAATTACATTGTTATTGTCAAAGTATATATTTTATTTAGGTAAAGCCTACTAGCATGTAACTTTAATATGCCAAGGTTAATGTGTTGGTAGTTTAACTTTCATTTAATCTGGTCGACTGGATATGTTTCGTACTTAGTTTATTTGTATTATGATGAAAGGATGTGCCTAAAGGTAAATCCTTAGGCAGAATTTAACAAAAACGAACGAGAAAACTTAATAAAATGAAAAAAAGTACTGTATTCAAATACTTAGCCGAATGGCTGAATAAAATATGTTGGCTCAAGGCCGATCAAAGTAAATTATATGTTACTTAGGCATCCCTAAGTCTTCTTGGCTGGGGAAGGTGGTGGAGTGTCCGGCTGCTTGACCTCTTTATCCATTTGGACTAATATGTCTTTATCCGGATCCATGAGGTAGTCTTGGTAGGGAAGACCTTTATCCCTAAGTTGCCTTAGGATGTCGGCCATCCCTCTGTTGTAGTAGTTCAGCTCGGCGTCTTTAGCTTGCTTAATTTCCTTCTCAACCTTTTTATCTGGTCGGCTGAGCTTCCTACTTAGGCAATCCCTTTCTTTCTTGACCTCTGATAATTCTTTCTTTAAAGCTAATAATGATGATTCAGCTTCAGCCGCTAGGCTCTCTGCCGACCCAAGCTTCTTTTTCGCTGCTGATGCCCTTCGATTGGCATCCATCTCGTTAGCTTGGGCGCTCCGGGCGGCTTGGATGGCATTATCTTTTTCTTTAAGCTCAGCAATAATGACTGTAGCAGCACCACCGAGGAAACTCATTCATCTGTAAATAATAAAGTGTTAGACCGAATGAAAAGTTAATTTCTTTCAGAAGAAATTTTAGGTCGGGATTATACCTGTGTATTATGGGCCATTGCGTGATTAAGGAGGGATCTCATTCCCATTTCCTTCATCACAGTCAAGTCATTTTTGCAAACCATTTGCATTGCCATTTCAGCCCCTACCTGCAGCTCGGTAGCCCCAGCCAACTTGGCATAGTTCTCCATATCAGCGATTTGATCGGCCATTCTGCTTGATCTCAGGAGTTTTGCTGGAGGCTCTTCACATTCATTGGTCATAGTCCTTTTCTCTTTGATCCATTCGAATTATATTTCTTTATGCTAATCGGGTGTTGTCTCTCCGGTCTGTTCAGGCTGCTGCTCGGGAGCCCGGGATCTTGAGGCAACCTACTTTTGTGCCTCTTTCGCTGCTTGATGAGCTCAGGCACGGTCTCTGTTGAACTTTCCCATCACTGCAAAAATAAAAAGAACATAAGTACATTAGTTCAGTCGGGATAGAAGTAAAAGTGTTAGTTAAAATTAGTTCGGTCAGTCAGATATACACATCCGATCTCCTCCAGGTATTCATTTGACTGAACGGTCGTCAACTTCAACGTCGCTTCCTTGGCAAGTAACTTTTCATAGTCTTTCTTCCCAGCTGCTGTTAGTTTGGGTTTTTTGGGTAGGTCGAAGGATCTCCAATGGGAAAACTCATGAAGGTCAGAACCAACTACCCAAAGCCATTGTTGTTCCTTACCGTTGGTACTACTAACTATTTCCGTCCATTTAAATTTATTATTTCTAAGCAAAAGGTGATAAGCACCTCCCTGACTGTCCCTATTAAAATGATAGGGGGAAAGGAGTAATTTTACAGTGGGAATTATTTCAGCTTCCTTGCACCTCCCAATAAAGTTGTTAAGGACAGTATAGGAGTTCGGCAAAAGTTGGTATATACATATCTCGAATTCCCTTAAAAATGTTTTTATGAATTCGTATAGTGGGAACCTAAGTCCGCACTGATGGTGTTGTAAACTAACCCCGACCGCACAGAAATCATCCACTCTAACATAGTCGATCAACCTTTCTTTTTTTAGCGGCCTTGAGGTAAAAAAAAATAAACATCTCCTAGGGGGAAAGAATCTTCTATTTGGTCAGGTCACTGGCTTTGTTAAAGTGTGGATATACAGCCGAATTAGTAAACTTAGCATCAGTTAGCACTGTGTATAGGTTTGGGTCGGTCGGAGTAGTTGAGGATTGGTTTGCTTGTTCGGACGGTTGGCCTGAGGGGCCAACTTCGGGTTGAAGGTTGGTTATTTGGTTTGGTTGTTCGTCCATTGGGTTATGAAATTCAAAGTTTTGAAGTTTAGGTATTGATGTTATTTCTGGGCTGGGCTTCTAGAGTTATTTAAACAATGTTCTAAGGGAGTTAGGTCGGTTGCCTGAGACAAAGGAATTGGCATCTGTCAAATAACAATTAATTACCCAAAAGAATAGCGTAATCTGACCGACCAAACGAAGTAAAGAAACATAAAGTGAGTGTAAAGCCACGCGCCGCCGCCATAGCGGTGGCGCCGTCGACGACAATGGTTAACCGGAGAAATAGGGTTTTACGATTTACACCCCAAAACCTCATTTTTCGGCAATTTTTGTTGTTAAAATTAACGATTTAACACCTATTTCATGCATATTTACAGTTAATTTCATCACCAAACATGTAAAATAACTCATTCATATTTTGGGTGTGAGACAATGTGTTTTTACATAATCAAGGTGTATATTGATCGATACTGACAAATGTGTGTGCTATTGGTGAAAAAGGGGTTAAATCATACCTGAGATTTGATTTTGCCCTTGAATAATCATAGATTTGTTGATAAATCACGTTACTTGTTCGTATTTGTCTCTTTTTTCACTCTCTCTATTTTGCAGTTATAGCACAAAGGAAATAAGAGGGAATGTGAAACAAATACCCTATATATGCGTCTTTTTGAATTAATGGTTTAGATCTTTTCACCGTTTCACTTCCCTTCTTAGATGTTTGACACGTGTATATGCTTATACAACACGATTCATTTGTTTTTACTAACATCTGGTTCGATTGGGCATCTATTTGCGCTTATTTAGTTTCTTACTTTAAGTGTTCCATAAACTAGTTTATGAAACACTTGGGGGCTTGTAGGAATAGGGGGCTGTAGGCCCAGCCCAGTTGGTCAGCCCAATGGGCTTAGTCCGGTCAGTCAGCCCAACTTGAACCGCGGCCCATGTTCAGGTGTCTGGGCCTTATTGAGTTAGAAGCTCACTAAGTCGGTGGCTTATTTACTAACCCTAATAGAATTATTGTCACATGTAAATCTCCAATTAGAAGAATGATTATGGATCTGTATATAAGGTGATATCTTTATGTTATTTGACACACAACATTATTCTATACAGATTACCCATGACTGATTCTCATACCGGAGGTAAATCGGGGGATTTAGCCCCACCTTCATTTATTTTGCAGGTTAACAGGTTCTTGGAGTAGACTTTACCAGATTCGGCATCAATAATATTAATATTTTAAAAATTAAAATTTTAACCAAACTAAAATTCTTATGACATAAAAGTTAATTTTTTATGTTAAACACAAACCCTACGTTAAACACAAACCCGCTATACCTCCATCTAGAATCACTCCAAATCAATTATAAAGGTAAACTTCTTTCTCTCATTCGCACAATTTCAAACAAAGGTGGATACGATCAATTCTTATGTTATACATACAAGTTTAGGTGAGACTGATTCGTTTCAGTTTTCTTGGTTTTTGAGCACACAATTTCTTCTGATTATTTCTTTTTAGGGTTTAGATTTGTATTGATCTGCATCAATTTCTTTTGATTTCACATATTTGATTTTATTTTTGAAGCGATTATATGAAACTAGGTTAAAGGCAAGTGTATTCTTTTTCAATATCCCGTGTGTCGCTGATAAACTTCAAACTGGAGAATAATCGAATATTGTTTTCTAAAAGCTTACTATTGTAATGGCAATGTATTTGTCCATGATGCATGTCGAGATCACCTTAAAGTTATTATTTGCTAAGCACCTCTACTGCGTATGTTGGAATCAATCTTTCATGGTCCAATTATTTTACTCATATATTGATGATGACACGTCTATCATACATATGCTATTCATCAAGATTTTACCCCTCCTTAAAATTTATGCCTGACTAGGAGTCTATTATCTGTTGTATGCATGGCCTTAAACAGGTTGAATGAGCAGTTTGAACCCCAAATGAACTGTCAAGTGGTAGGTGTTTTCCCATGATTAGTTCATCATTTTCTGCATTATTACAAGATTTCCATCTTGATTTGTCATCTTGATTTTACGATTTTAATTTGATCATGGGAGTTAATAATTTCAATTTTCTTTTAGATGTTTGATTTTATAGAATAGTAAGTAAACTCTGTGTTGGATTGGTCTATGAACTTGGACTATGCAATTTTAGATGATGATTTTAGGGTCTATACGGAATAATCCTATCTTGTCATAATCCCATGACTACCCTAGATTTACTATATAAGGACATGCTATCTATGCAATTAATCTCACAGCATTCTCATTCAGATATATTTCTATCAGAGCTATATACTTCTCTCTAAAACTTACCTTATGGCTTCCACCAAGATTCCTCTGGTGCACCCTTCTCGAATTGGTCTAGGAGATCAATTGGGGAATTCGTGACAAGGATTCTATACTGATCCATCCTATGCTGAGCCATCATGTGCTGACTCAAGAATGGTCAGAGGGATCCATTACCCCTCTCGACAGGAGCACAATGGAGTCTTAGACTCCTGAACAAATTAGCTTCCATGGATCTCAATCTTTGGCTGAGTTATCATTCATATTTCTCCTACCTACATGATCGATGCTTCCTTTAAAATTCTAACTTGGTCACTGTAATGTCTTCTTTTAGCTGAATTACTTCTTTCAAGCGGGTGTCCATCATATGAACAATCTTCACGAGTCATCTTCTCAAAAGGATTCCAGGGCGGCAGAGTTAAGGATTCAAATTTCGACAGCTTCTTTTCAATCGGCTAGACTTCTTTGGGAGAAACAAGATTTAGAGGAACAGACGAACAGACTCAAGCGAGATGTCCATGAGTATAAGACTCAGATGATCCAAGATTACCTTTCTTCAGACGAGTATCGACAGAGGAAACATGCAACTGCTACGAGGATGCATCCTCCTGAATATAGTAGTTGTTGGGATTCTATCATGAATTCTCTTAATCAGCAGCTACCTGAATCCGTTGATATTAACTCCATTGCTTGTCCCGTGGAGAAAGATAATGCCCCCTCCGATACAGATGATGAGGCTTAGTAGTTTGTTATTGGTTTTAGGTATTGTCTATCCCGTTGTCTCCAAAATTTGCATAATAAAATTGTGTTTCAGAAATCTCCAAGTGCTTGAAATCCAAATGGTTTCTCTTTATTCATATAAATTCTCAAAAAGATAATTTATGGTCTCTATGACCTCACTGAATAAATCTTAAAGATTGCACTTCACTCATGCATCCCACAACTCTCCTCCTTTAATAGGAATAGATCCTCACTTGAACACCACTTGTAATCTCCAAAGGCCTCTACGAACCTCCTTTTCATATCTCGATAGAAGCAGACCACTTCATCTGGTAACTTCTCGTACCACCTATAGGCTAGCTCTCCAAAGTTAAGGGGAGTATCTTGCACTTGAGGTCTTCAGGTATCTCTGGTCCCAAACTTTAAGATAGCTCTTGCCAAGTGGAGTATTGGGTCAGTCATCCCATCATATGAAGGTAACGGACTATCCTCAAAATTCTCAGATAGCTCTAAGGCTTGAATTCTCTTAGTTAATGGGCTACATAACTCCTTGGTTCCCTCTTTGTACCGCCTGGTTTGAGATGCCTTCATCCTCGGGAACTCAATATCTCTGTCATGGTAGGATGGTAGTTTCCTATTTGGTTTACTCCATGCATATCCTTGAACTTCCTCTATTCCATCAATGACGGGGTAACTCAATTTTGCTTTCTCTTGAGAGACTTCAGCCTCAAATTCTCTTAACATGGACCTCCCCAATAGATCAGTGTAGTCTGACTTTACTTTAACTACCATGAAGGTCAAAGTCCTAGTAACACGATAAGGGGATGATCCTATAGTAACTGCAAAGGGAATACTCCATTATGTTCATTTAGATGAATATCTAAGTACCCTAATCGATGAAAAGTATCATAGAATAGAACGTTTACCGCTTTTCCTTCGTCTATGAAGACTCCTTCCAGCCCCATGCTGGCTATCTGGATGTCGATTGCCCTTGGTTCTCCCATCTGAGGTATGACCTTCCCTTCTTGCCTTCTATGAGTAACTTCTCGTTCTTGATTCTTCAACCAAAGTGCCTGCCCCCCAGCAGCTCCATTCCTAATCGATTCTACTGAACAAGCTCTCCCAAGCTTCTGGTCTCCCTGGTTAGTACCTATCCATTCCTGGTAGGGAATTTCACCTTCAAATGGTATGTGGACGCTACTGCTTTGAATTGGTGGATGGCTACTCTCCCTAATATGGCATTATAGGCTGAGGGAGCCTTCACCACCATGAAATTTACCATATGTACCGCTTCTATAGAACCTTGTCCAAGAGTAACCGGAAGCCTTATGGTGCCTTCAATAGGGACCTCCAATCCATCAAAACCAAAAATTGATATTGCCGACGGGGTTAGTTGACTCTCTTGGTATCCCATCTTCAGAAAGACTTTGTGGAAAAGCACATCCACCGAAGCTCCTATGTCCACAAGTACCTTCAT
>JAUEJK010120793.1:0-11363 GCA_032274865.1 Eryngium alpinum | reverse complement strand
TATAAATACACATGTTTTCATTTTTGTACAGTTATATTTTGTATATACATATTATTATTGGTTTTGACATCATCATCTGATTCAAACCTTGAATTTATGATTACCAAATTGGTAAAGCATAAATTGGGGGAGATTGTGAGGTCTGTTTGCATATGTATAGATGATGATGTCCATAGTAATGCATTCTAAACAAGAGTTCATACTTGTATATATTAACATAACTCATAGAATAAGGACCTTGTAAACTCAGTAGTATACAAGTGTCAAGTTGTAACTAAATGCATAGAATAAAGTAGGTTTGACTTCTTTTATGTCAAATCTACAAGTTGGAAGTAGGTGGAAGCCCTAACTTGCATCAGGGAGAAGGACCAATTTCTTGAAGTTTATACGGGGATAGCATGATTTATCCCCGGACGGGAATAAATGGCATCAGGGGATAGAAGCCAAGCATCACGGAAGACCGCTCTTGCTCTGCATAAAGTTTAACTTGTCTTCTTGCTTGGAAAGGAAGCCTCATTTCTGTTGGGGGATGTCAGAAATTAGAGGAAACCCTGTGGTCCTGAGTACACGTGGTAATTGGGTGCTTAGCCGAAAATGGAATGAAAGATAGGAGTGCTACAAGTCACTATCAAAGTGGTCCACGCCATACGGGGATATCTCAACTGGTCCACACCATCAGGGGATTTGCAGATGTGTTGCTAAATGTCCTTCAATAAAAAGTTGGACACAAAAAAAGAGTAAAAAAGGTTGTGTTTGAAATAAAACGTGAAGGAAGAAATATTAAAATAACACTTAGAAATGGAAGGAGAATGTTTAGTACCTAATGAAGTAAATTAATAAATGAAAATCGATTTATGGAGTATGTCACATGGAAGTTTAAATTTGTTGTTTAGCACTTAGGTCACACGCATGGCGCACGACTTGCGGTCAGCGGATGTTCAAATTCTCCACCTCATGATTTCACAGGTTATTTTAGATCCAGCTAATCAATTATACTAAATTCTTGAGCCGCTAAAGTCTATGATTATTGATGGACTAAATTAATGTTATATTTGATTTGAGTTTTGATGAAGATGTGGGGTGAGGTGAGAAAACTGGAGGTGGTAATGATGTGGAGTAAATTGAGATTTTAACTGGACACAAGAATTTCTTGATGAATTTGAAGAAAGAATTGATGGTTCAGTTATGTGGCTGTGGTGAGTGAAGATGAAGCCTAATATTAATAGGAATGTCAATACTTATTTATGTAGATTCGTTTAAAATTAACTTTAAATTTTTTTAGCGCTTCTATCTAAAAACATTAACTAATATAGTATTGACAAATGTTGTGTTTAATACAAAATGTGAAGAAAGAATTTTAAGGCTTCTACATAAAAACATGAACTAATGTAGTATTGCCAAATGTGCTTCAAACAAAAGCTTAACCCATAAAAATAGTAAATGATGTTGTGTTTGTTTTGGCAAAATTTTGCAGGTCTATAGCTAAGCCAATCCAATTATTAAGATGAATTATTTATATAATTGTAGAAATTGAATCCGATGGACGACTGTATGCAACAACAAAATAAGAACAAAAAATCAACGCAAGAAACAAGAATACAGATAATATTGGTTATGCGGAAAACCCAATGAGGGTAAAAAAATCACGGGTAGGGATGTTACCCAGCTAACTATGCACTATAATGTTCAAGAATTATGACCAAAGCTCAAGAAAAATGAGTAGAAGTGAAAACACGCCAAAAGTGTTTAGCAGTTCTGCAGTCGTCTTTATTTATAGTTCTTGGATTTGATCTTTAGAGTTAGTTTCCTTCTCCCCCATGTTTCTCACCCACTAACTGAGTAATCCCGCCTATTTAGGATGCATAACTGATGTTCAAAATAGTTGATTCAATCAACCAACTAAATAGGATGAGAAATCCCTATTTTTATTGTAGTTTAAATCAGTCAAAACCGACTGACTCTATAGTCGAGTAGTAGTCAGTGTTATTTCAAAATTCTGTTACTGTTCATCCGTGTTGACTGGGTCAACCAACTGACTAAGTCTATCATTTGTCTTTCTTATGTCATGTGTGCAAACTCGTTGGTCGTATCTGCGTTAACTGCAAGCCTTGTCCACTCGTCAATGTTATTCAGACCTGTCAGTATAAATTCACAATCGTCAATAGGATTTCCAGACTTAGAAAATTTTGACACCAACAGTGTTCAAAATAAAATGTTGGAGAAGAAATATTGTGAATAACACTTGCAAATGGAAGGGAAATGTTTAGTAGCTAATGAAGTAAATAAATAAAAGAAAATCAATTTAGGGATTACGACAAATGGAAGTTTAAATTTGTTGTTTTGCACCCAAGTCACACGCATGGCCCACGCCTTACGGTCATCAAATGTTAAAAATTTCCATCTCAGGATTGCACGGTTTATTTTAGAACCACCTAATCAGCTATACGAAATTCTTGAGTTATTCAAGTCTATGATTATTGATGGAATCAATCAATTTTATATTTGATTTGAGTACCGATGAATATTTGGGGTGGGGTGGGGTGGGGTGAGAAAACTGGTAGTGGTAATGATGTGGGAGATGTACAAGATTGTAACTGGTTACAAGAATTTTGTAATGAATTTGAAGAAAAAATTGATGGTTCGGTGTTGTGGTTGTTTTGAGTGAAGATGAAGCTAGCCCAAGATTAATATGAATTACAATACTTATTAATTTGATTCATTTAAAATTTATTTTAAAATTTTTAGGGCTTCCATATAAAAATATTAACCACTGTAGTATTGCTAAATGTGTTTTAATAAACAGCTGAACACACGAAAAGAGTACAAAAGGTTGCGTTTAAAACAAAACACGAGAGAAGAAATATTGAATAAAACTTACAAATGGAAGGAGAATGTTTAGTAGCTAATGAAGTAAATAAATAAATGAAAATCGATTTCGAGGGTATGTCACATGGAAGTTTAAATTTGTTATTTAGCACCTGGGTCAAATGCTTGGCACACGCCTTGCGGCGATCGAATGTTGAAATTCTTCACCTCAGGATTTCACAGGTTATTTTAGATCCAACTAATCAACTATACTAAATTCTATTACCTATAGCATTTAGTTAAAACTACCACACTCTTTCTTAGTTCCAACCATCTTTACGTGTTTTGGACCTTCTATTCATTCAATTAAGCATTCTTATCTCTTACCAAAACTTTAGAAATTGAGATTTGTAACCACATAGGCCCACTACTTAAATTGTATAGTACCTTATAATACTATATATATATGTTCCTGCAACTGTTACTATTTTTGTTTATTCATTCACAAGATTAAATGGTAATACAATAGAACCTTTATATAAGAATACTCTATATAGTAATAAACTCTCCATATGAATACAAAATGTTGGTCCCAACTTGGGACTAGTTATAATTGGGAATAACCTCTACTTTATAATATTCTATACTTTTTTAAGGAACATTATTAAGTAATTTACCTCTATATAATAATAAAATATAATGATATTATATATTTTTATATATTTATATAAAGTACTAATATTATATTAACTTAAACTGATAGTAAAATATTTATTTAAAGTAGTTAATGATTTAGTCATATGGGTTAACAAAACGCCATCCTTATGTCTGGAGTAACTCATACTCATAATCAATTTCTTGTTGACAATTCTTGTTGACAGTTTGTCAAATATGCTTGAAGTTTCTTAGACTCTAGATTTTTTCTAATTCAAGCATTCACTTTTGTAAAATTCTTAATCTTGTAGATATTTTAATTTTAAAATGTGAATAAATATATATTTTAAGTGTTTATAACTTATTAATTATTTTATATTTATTTAAAATTTTATATGTACAACTCTATTTAAGAATAACCTCTCTATTAATATTTTTCTCCAGTACTAAGGGTATTAAGGATATTATTGTATAGAGGTTCTACTGTACCATAGACATTTAGGCAAAAGCGCAACTACCCACTTAAAGTGTTACTACATAACTGTATTCCGTTCCAACATCCTTATCTCTTTATAATCCATCTCTCTTTACACTTTTTATTCCCTTTTTGGTGTGTTACCAGTTGTAGCCATATATTTTTGATCCAAGGGCCTCAAATTAATATTATTTTATATATACCTTTAGTAGCTTATCTACTTCTACCAGGCTAGAATTGTTTTTTTTGAAAGGCGTGTATTAAAATACATGTACACGTGAGTGTTACTTGTAAATACATATAGAGCTATGCGTCGAAGGTAACGTTGGTAACGTTCAAGCTAAGAACCATATTTGTTCTTAGTTCTTATCATACTTATCTTTCTAGACTTCTCATCACTCTGTTATATGAATAAAGATTTTTAGGGAGAGAGTCTTACTGAAACAACCAATACGTTATCTATTTGTACACTCGTTGTTTGCTTAGATTTTTCATCAACAACTTAAAGTGTTACTTCTAAGTACATGTAGGGGCACATTTCAATAATTCTTAAAATAATCATCTGTAATGTCTTGCACTCAGTTATCCTTTTCGGTCAACGATCTCCTTCCAGCCTACAAGTTCTTTTGATCCCTTGATTTATATAGTAAAGTATCGCTCAAATTCGCCCCAATTAAATATTTCTCACAAATAATTTGAAACATAATCTAGTGATCCAAAATATTCATCACCAGTTAAATCCTCTGATAGAAAGCCTTATGAAGTAACAATTTCTCTCTGATCTACATGGTCCTATTTGGCCTTTATAGATCTGTAACCTCTTCTGACCAGCAAGCCCACTGAAAACATTATCTCCTTCCCCTCAAATGATTTGGTAAAAGAATCAACTGATTTATCCTGAATTTACCAATTTCTCTAGATCTGTTTATTATCAAAGTGTTTTAAAGTTTTCGTAAGTGAAACGTTTGTCACTCGATGCGTCCATGAAATATACTACTACGAGTCTACAACGTTAATGATTGAATGGTGATGAAAACTACAAGGTACGATTCATAGAATCTAGATTACTACAACGTGCCTTAGAGATAAATTTTCTTAACTTTAAGATTACGAATTCTTTTTCTATTCTTGATGTATTGTTCCTTTAGTCTTGATTTAATTTCTAGAATTTCGGTTCCTTCGGACTTTATTTTCCGGTAATCACGAGCAACTATTATATGCATACTTCTTTCCTTAATTAATTCTTGGTACTCGATGAGAAGATTTAGGAGAGCATTTTTATGTTTCCCTAGCAAATGTTCTTAATGCATGTATATATAAATTATCAAAATAAAAAATACCTCTTTTTGCCGAGAGGAGACCTTTGATGAAGATGCATCAACAATTACCATTAAAACAAGATTAGCAGCTCCTTCTTCGAGTTCCACGGATTCTTCATCATCACTTTGATACCAAGCTTTGTCAAGTATAAGAACACGTCCCTTAGACAGCTTTGGATAGTCTTTCTTTAAATATCCCGGTTGTTTGCATTCATAGAAAATATATTAATCTTCTTGAGCTTCTTCCGTTGAGTTTTAGGGAATAAATTTGTTAGAAAAATTCATAGCTTTTCTTTTGGCATTTATTCTAGAGCATGAAGTTTGTATGTCGCTTTTGCGGAAGAGTAAAAAACTATTGGTTACGTGTTTGAGTGGTCAAAGCCTTATATTTTTTTTCAAAGCCTAGTATTCCAAAACCTTTCGACTTTGTCTTGAGAAAAGAGCAAGGTCTTTTTCATTCATATCGAGAAATTCTTCGTCTAACTTCTCATCACTCATCATCTTCGAAATGTATGGATTTCAATGCCCTACATTTTCTTTTGTCTTCCACCTTGTAAACCTTCTTGTCAGAAAATTTTCTTCTTCATAACAACAAAGATTTCAAAATGATTTTTTGGTAGATTAAGTACCGATATTATACATTTCCTTGAATCTAGTGACTTTGATTTTCCAAGCAGATGGGGGTGCCTTGAGAATTTTTGGTTATTCTCTTGCATTGTGCAGGTTTTCCCAAGCTTTTGCAATTCTATAACTAATCTTCTGATTCGAGTTTCCACAGCAAGGATTGTCTTGACATCATTTAGTTGAAAATACTCATATGTTTGAATAAGAGTGTCGACTCGAGATTGCTTGATATCTTTAATACCTTTGTAGGTATCAACAAGTATTTTCCAAGCTTCATTTGCAAATTAATAGTTGTTGACTCTTTGATAAAAAAAATCCGTTAGTGCACTGATAAGTGTCATTCCTTTGATAGAAAATTAATGAGCTTCTCATCGACTTCAATATAATCAAGATAAGGCTTTTCAAGTAGTCTCACAATTATTTTATTTTGCCATGCAATCGAGACATGCAATTCCAGTCTCGATTGCGTACCAAACATTGATTCCGTGACCATGAACATAGACTCTGAATCAATCTTTACACGAGGAAAAGTTTGTACCGTCGAATAAAGGTGGTCAAGAGAAAGATATTCCTTTTTCGACACTATTTACATTAGAACTATTCATTACGGACCTACTTTTTATGAATGAATGAGCGATAACTGAAATCACTTAACAAACATGTCAAAAAACACTACTCCGATACTAAAGATCCCAAAGGAGATATAATTAATCTGGAAGGACGAGGGGTTCAATATATATAATTTATCTTAACAGACAAGTCCTTCAAAAATTTATTACCCCAAGAAGTTTTTGAATTTGACTTGCCAGATCTGTTAGTGGATCCGTGCATTACACAAAAATCTATCACTAGACACCAACCTTAATAGCTAGGAAAGGGCTA
This sequence comes from Eryngium alpinum, assembly GCA_032274865.1. Taxonomy (NCBI): domain Eukaryota; kingdom Viridiplantae; phylum Streptophyta; class Magnoliopsida; order Apiales; family Apiaceae; genus Eryngium; species Eryngium alpinum. The sequence continues at coordinate 4,604 of JAUEJK010120793.1, read as the reverse complement.
TGCCTAAAATCCTCAGACACCGAGAAAACTCGAGATAAAGAGTTTGTGAATTTCCCACTTTATGTTAGTTGTACTATTTAAATGACGAAGCAGAAAAGAAAGTACCACACAAGAGATTAATATTGGTTCACAAACTTATATCAACCCAATATAAGTCCCCTAGTCCAGTCCCCGACCTCTCATCAGTAAATAGAGATTTTCCACTAAAACCTTTAGTGACACACTCCTTGATGCCAGTGCTGAAACCTTTACTAAGCTACTAAGTTAATCTTGGATAACAATAACTCGTTGCTTCCTTAACCCCATAGTCTTCAACCTTCGCTACTCCTTTAATCTTAAATAGATGACAAACTCATCGCTATACATGGCTATCTCTGAAGCTGGTAAAGAGATGATATAGTCGAGAAAATTCTTAAAGGAGTTGGGCAAGAAATAAACTGATAGTTGTTTATATTGTGACAGTCAGAGTGCTATTTATTTGGGCGAATAATCATGTGTTTAATACCAGGACGAAGCATATATAGTTATAGTATCACTTCATCTAGCAGCTGATAAGTAATGGTAGTTTGAAGTCAAATAAAATCCTTGGTACAAAGAATCCTGCATATAGTTTGACCAAGGTGGTGACATAGTTTGACCAAGGTGGTGACAACAGGTAAACTGAACATTTCTAGAGCTTCAGTTGGCCTTCATGCTTAATTGACCGAAGAAGGTGTACTAGTGGAATTATTGGATGTGTTTCCGGGATATTTTGGTTTACTGAAGCTACAATGATTGTGACAAGTGTCAAACTGGGAGATTGTTATGTGTGGAGACTTGGATTTATGAGGTGAGAATTAAAAGATTTAGTCTATAAGGCATAGATAGGTCTTACGTTAGATCATTGAGATGGGAATTAGATGACTTCGGTGTATAAGGCTTTGCAAGTCTCATATTTGACACATCGCAATTTTCCTACAAAAATTAGGAGAGAAATTTTAATTATATACTTTGTTAACTAATTGAATTTGGTCAATTAAATAGGTTCTTATTCCATCTTACTACATAAGTAATCTGTTATAAGTTGTACACCCGAATCGAGGAAAAGAGTATGAAATCCTAGTCGTCAATACTAGTGCAGCTTGGTGGAGTAAGCTTTTTTCTAACCACATAAATCTTTATGTTCTTGTTTTTCTTTTTTGATTGATTTTTTGTTATTGATTAAATGTTCATACACTCAATGTGTGTACCCCAACAATATTAAATTAGTGTTAGAGTGACTTATATCGGTTTTGGAGTGGACTAATGTGAAGGCCCATACAAGATAACTTTTACGATTGGGATAGTTCCAATAGCGCCAAAAAATGGTATCAAAGCCCGGTTCGGGTAATAAAGCTCCTGAGCTTGGTGGGTCAATCACAAAAATGGAACCCAACTTAAATATTATATAACCTCAATATGGACTCGAGTAAAACACTAAGTAATTTATAATCTACTCTAGTAAATTATACATTGAGGCTTACTAACTGATACCATTATACTTTGTCAATATTAGCAACTCATTGAAACCCCCTTATATTTTCTTTTTTTTAACGTTAAGTTAGTTTTTAATTTAACGGGTATTAGTATAAGAAAAAGTGAAAGAATTTGTCAACCATACGGTCCAAAGTTTGAATTACCTATAACATTTAGTTAAAACTACCATATTCTTTCTTAGTTCGAGCCATCTTTATGTGTTTTGGACTTCCTTTTCATTCAATTAAGCATTCTTATCTCTTAGAAAAAATTAAGAAATAAAGATTGTTAACCACATAGGCCCATTACTTGGATTGTATAGTACTTTATACTACTTTATATGTTCCTACAACTCTTACTATTTTAGATTATTCATTCACAAGATTAAATGGTAATACCATAGACATTTAGGCATAAGGGCATGTTCCCCACTTAAAGCGTTACTACGTAACTGTTTTGAGTTCCACCGTCCTTTTCTCTTTATAATCCCTATCTCTTTATAATTTTTATTCCCTTTTTAAAGTGTTAACGGTTGTAGCCATAGATTTTTTATCCAAGGGCCTCAAATTAATATTGTTTTATATATCCCTTTAGTATCTTATCTACTCCTACTAGGCGAGAATTGTTTTATTCGAAAGGCGTGCTTCAAAATTCATGTAGACGTGAGCGTTACTTGTAATTTCATATAGACCTACGCGTTACAATCAAAGGTAACGTTAAAGCAGTAACAACCATATTTGTTCTTAGTTCTTACCATACTTATCTTTCTAGACTTTTCATCACTTTGTTGTATGAATAAAGACATATAGGAAGAGAGTCTTACTGAAACAATCATAATTTATATTATGTAGTATCAAATATTATATGTTACCTTATCCATTTATACACTCCTTATTTGCTTAGATTTTTCATCAACAACTTAAAGTGTTACCTCGTTCACTCAGTAAGCCTTTCCGGTCAACGATGTCCTTCCAGCCTACAAGTTCTTTTGATCCCATGATTGATATGGTAATGTCACAAACAATTTGACATATAATCTAGTGATCCATAATATTCATGATCAGTTAAATCCTCTTACAGAAAGCCTCAGGAAGTAAAAAATTCTCTTCGATCTATATGTCCCTATTTGCCCTTTATTGATATGGTAAAGATTTCTTTCACACACCAGTATTACAAAGTTAATAATTATAAACAAAAAATTCAGTCATCCATTAAGTATATTACTACGAGTCTACAATGTTGAGGATTGAAGGGTGATGACAACTACAAGGTACAATTCACAGAATATATACTCTGTAATGATTAGATAAGTTTGCGGATCAATTACAGATGTTTAATTTTGGTATAATTAGTTTAGCTCAATAAATTTTTACTACGACCAATTGAATTAGTTGAGTAATTAAGAGCACTAAAGTTAAAAATTGCATATCGTGGTAAGCGTCTAGAGGAAAAAGATAGAGAACATAAATGGTTTTTTTGTTTTATAATACTAAAGTTCGATCAGGCTTTATCATGAACATCTCCTTATCTCTCAATTATATGTGCAGGTCAGTTAATGATCAGGGACTTACCTTGGCGCTTATAATGGGCTAGTACGATGAAATCTACAGGCTGGAAATTTGTGCGTATCATCACGATGATCCTTCAGGTAATTTGTCAGGATTTAATTTTTTATTATAGATTTACTCAAGATATAATAATCATTAGCTGCAGTAGGCCTTCTTTAAGTCAGTCGGCACTTGATTATAAAATATGATAAGAAACTTCACTCACATCTACCATCGCACAAACACCGTGCGGCTAAATATCAGTCACTCACATTTTCTACTACTACTCACCACTCATAATAGGGTTACATGAAGAATGTATGTAGGTACATAAAAAATCTAAAACTAAATGGACTTAAAATAACTTTGGCTTAACAAGAAATTAGCCTAACCATAAATGGTAATCATTGTCTCCAAGTTTAGCCATTAAATGTTTGTCACTTTCCTTATATGTACTTCAGTCATTTGAATTTCGATTTTGATTCCAGTTCCAGTGAGATGAACTTTGAGCTTGCAGTGAGATGGAGACTAGGCATCAGTGAGTGGCCTAGGATTGCCAATGCACCAAGTCACTCCTTCCTTCTCCTCTGACCGAATCTTGAGTGCCACTGCATCTGCTAATGTTCTATATTCTAATTCGATGACTAAAATACAAAGTAAAACCTTTACTACTATCTGTACAGTGCTTATTAAAGATTAGTAGCCAAGTTAAGTATGCGAGGCTATCAAATCCATGCAATGAGATGATACTCAATTATTGTAATCTGTACAAATGTGAATAATAATTATGTATATTTGTAAAGCAATAAACTGTGCAGTGATTATATTTATATGTGTAAAATAGATATATATTATAATTATTCTCCCCTTAGAGATAATATATTTATTACGTACACATCAAGACAATTATTATTAAAGAGGAGAACAATTTTTAAATCGTAGTATCCGACTCCTTATCTGTGTACTTGTTTGGTACTAAGATTGTCAACTACAATTAAAATGGATTATAACTTTTACTTTTATATTTATATTTTTGCATAAATAAATAATTTTAAATGCACTAAAAATTAATTTTTATATTTTAAAATATATAAGAAGTATTTTTTACTTATTAACCGTGTAAATAGGAACCTTTATATCTATACATATAAATACATTTACTATATACAATGTGTTTTGCTTGGAAATGGATTTTGACAAGTTGAAAGCTCAACTTCAGATTCATGTGGTTGTACCTAGCATCACTAATAATGTTGGTGTCTTGTTGGTTGATCATGACAACGCCTCTTTAATGTTTTAGCAACTCAATACTTGAACAGAAACAATATAACAGTATTTCTGCTTTTTTATTTTATTATATTAATTAATAACTTTTGTATCTTGATTTCATTTTTTCCTTTCCATAGTTTTTATGATTTTAATTTCATAATGTTTTAATATTTGTACTTTTATTTTATTAAGATATCATTATACATATATATCATAACTTTTGTTTTGATGATTTGGATCAGATAAATTTTAGTATTTCACTTTTGTTAATGCGATCTCCATTATGACCACTGA
>JAUEJK010120686.1:0-11363 GCA_032274865.1 Eryngium alpinum | reverse complement strand
TCTACCGGCAAAGCTCATATGCAACGACGAAACCACGAGATTTCCTACATACTTGTCCAACCACCCAGCTCCGACAGCCATCAATGGAAGACCACCTTCTTGAAGACCCCAATGTCATGGTTCGATTAATCTTGGAAGAAACAGCTCATCTCCGTCGTTATTATCAGTAACTTCTCTTATTTATTTATTTTTCGCCCGTTTGGATATAAATCTTTGTCCATCTATTTAGATGTAAGGTCTTTCGACCGTTTGGATGTAATTTTCTTCGTCCGTTCGGATGCAAAGTCTTATATAAATAATATTATTTCAGTCAGAGGCATGGTTGATTGAAACCAAAAATATTTTATTGGCAATAAATATTTGCTCTTGTTATTTAACAAGTTTTTTATATCACAGCTAATGCGTCCGAAAAACCCAATATGGTGTTCGGCCGGCTACAATGTTCCTCGTTATAAGGGTATATAATACCACTTTTATAATCGGCAAATTTTAGGCCGCATAACGAGTATACTTGTAGGAAGGCTGACTGACTATGCCCCCTTATGCAATAATTTATTATTGGTTCATAGGTCGACCAACTGAATCTCTATCATAGCTAAGTGGAATGACCAACATGGGACCTATGTACCCTGTATGTTGAGTTTGTTAGCTATTTGATTGGCACATACGATTAATTTAGCTAATTGTTAACCGAATATAATTTTATTCAAAAAGTTATTTTTCTTGGATTATACTAAGAAGGAAGGACATTTAAATCAATCCATAAGGATGTTGTTAAACAAACCAGATAGACACTATTAGCAAATAGAGCTTAAAGAAACAAGTGATAAATTGCATGATATTCAGCCGACCGAATACATCTTTGGCCGGATCATTGGTCACTTCCTCAACAGATTTTAAGATGTCACAAGTCTTTGTCCGGATATATAATAACTCGACCGGATTTGTATTCTTCATATTTTGCTTTTTTTTTCTTTCTAATTTTGTTGGCAGGTGGTTAGTTGGTTAATTAATTGATAAAGTATCTCCCAAGCACAGCTTGACAGATGCTTGGGGGCCTTCAGACACTAGGACAGAATAAGTGTTCGGACTGCTGATCATATCCGGACTTAGTTGTAGTAGGATGACCGACTACTAAGTCGGTAACTTGATTTGTAAGATAATATTACGACAAAAACCACAACTAAATAGTGAGAAGATTGGATAAAAAGACTGTCATTCTCCACAAAAACAATATTAAATTTTGTAGCAGACCAACTCGACCAGGAGCCGACCGGATAATTTACCTCCATCCTTCGTTTTCACAAAAATATAAATTCACTAATGGGCATCTCCACTTTATAGTGCTTCTTCGTTGGTGTCCGTCCAAGTACTTGGCTGGATCTTTCTCTCTTTGGCCTTCTTCGGCTAGCCTTTCACAAGCTCTTCCATAGATTTCAAGGCATCAAACGACGAATCCATAAGGTATTTCTCATCTTTATTTTGTCAGCTCTTAACTTCTCCAGGATTTCCGCATGTCCGCCATTATGAAAGATCACTCGTCCAGCTATATTTTTCTCGAAACGCTTACCACCATTCGTCCGGTCGAACATATCTCTGGTTTTCTTGGATGCTTGCTCGTTGAAAGTCTGACCGACTATTGCATTTTAGAAGTATCTCCCTTGTTTAGTTTGACAAATACTTGGGGGCTTGATCATCCGGACTTCTTCACTATTCGGTCGACTAGATTACTAACTACTTCAAAAGAGGTGCAGTCCGACCGAGGACCAATGCGGCGACTTATGTTTCATATATCTATAGCATTTCTCATATATCTACATTACAAATACAAAATCAAAGATATAGCATTCCCCAGCATATTTTGATTTTTTCTATAAGCAATAGGTTCTGAAGAATTTACTTGGATTGAATGAAGAAGCTTTGTGGTGGACTTGTTTTCACTTTAAGTATCTGCCAAGCTACAACTCACCAGATACTTGGGGGCCTGTAGATACATGGTCCGGGTATACACCCGGATTGACCACATAGGTAATAGGCCGACCAGCCACTAAGGTGGTGACATGGGCCGACCGGATACTAAGGCGGTGACTTGGGTGGTAAAGAAGAACATTCATATTTAATATCTGACTTTATATGGTAATAATTCATATTCCTATTTGGATTATATTACTTGTGTATCCATATATATATATATATATATCTTTTCCACACATTACAACACACACAAACCCTAATTATACAGATTACCCATTACTGATTCTCACACTGGAGGTATCACCGGGGATCAGCCTAGCTTTGGTTCTTTCTACAGGTTTATCTTCTTCTCGACCAGATGCAAGAAGAAAATCGGTATTAACAAGTCTATTCAATGTTTTTCTGTTCACTGAAGAATTTTAATGTCTCCTATGGGGATTATGGTTTATTAGTGGTCATGACTCATGGTAGAAGATGAATGGTGGTGTTGACGGGGGAAGATGGGACCGGTATTGGAATATAGTGATGAACTGAGATATTTGTTTCCCGTCAAGGAACTAGTATAACATTAGCACTATTCTTTAGAAGTTCATAAAGAAGCAGGTGGTCGCTTATATTGGTATAATTTGTGTGATGTTCTTTATTTGGTCAACTGGGATAATTGTTAACTTACAACGAAGATAAAAATTATATTCAGATAGATATTACAGACTGATATCTAAAGGTTACTCATTGGCATAACTTTATCGGACTTTGATGTTGTAAATTTATCTTTTTAACTTTTAAATCACCATTAGGATTGCTTTTAAGTAGAAATGATAGGCCATAGAAATTCAGCATAAAGCAGATTATAAATTTTGCAGCCTGCCGGACCCGACACCGATGAGTTACGCTTTTTCTCCCGCCTCAGCTTCGGCCATTGCTGAGCAGTTTTTGGACATCAAACGGACCTCTCCAGGAGATAATTTTAATATGGCCGATTTCCCCTCTTTTGCAATCAGTTTCGCTACAGCACCCGCTGCTCTAGCTAATTGTCCACCATTTCCACGTATGATTTCTATGTTATGTATGGTCGTGCCTAAAGTCATATCAGTTGAAGTAGATTCTTCTTTTTGATCAATCAAAACCCCTTCCCAAACTGTACAAGCTTCTTCCAAAGCATACGGCTTTCTGGATGTAGATGTTAATCGAATATATTTCAACCTAACATCACATACAATCATTGGACTAACTCATGATCAGTATATCATATATACTAGTCATTACTATGTTGAGTGGTTTGAATTTGACAAAATAAAATAAATGATCGAACATTATCTTTCGTGCGATTTCAGTAGCAGACACAAGGAACAATGAAGATGCAAACCGAACTAGAATCGGTTGAACCACTTGACGTACGTACTGCAACGTCCAGCTCCCCCAGGCCTGGTCATGGGCCAGCGCAACCAGGGCACCTGCATAGGGCCCAAAATGAGATAGGGGCGTAAAATTTAAATTTAAACCAGGTTGTTTGTTTATGCATTTTCCTCTTGGACATGTTAGTTCTCTGGGCTTAATATATAAATAAATGTTTACTAATATAAAGGCCCAATTTCTATTATATCACTTGCTGGTTTGTTTTTATTCATTCTGTCTTAAGATCAAAAAGCCAATAGCTCCATTTATATATACATTACTACTATCCTTGAGGAGGGGATTATATTTTTCAATTGCGTACTCACTTAGTTATATTTATTTTTAAGTAATATTTACTTTTTTTATTAGTTGTGTATATATCTATTGTATTTTTATTTGTATATATATCTATTGTATTTTTATTCAAATAATAATTATAATTAATTTATACATAATATCTTGTTATTTTAAATGTATATGACTAATTTTTTAAATACTTAGTGATTACTAATTAATTATTAAATATACATAATAAAGTATAATTAATTTTCTTTTGTAAAATCAAATTAATTTTCCTTTTTATAATACTTAACAAATTATATACAAAAATATTTTTATTAGAATTTCAAAATTACTTTTTAATTTTTATACAATTTAAATATTTTTTAATTAAATAAAGATATTCATTATGTTTTACTTGACAAAAATGAAGATGACACGCTGAGAACGCAAATGAATGATGATTATCATCTTAAGCTATACAACTCATGACGTCCACTAGCCTTGAGAAGCTTTTTCCTACTCAGAATAATAACAAAGTCGTAACTCACTCACACTAAGAATATTACTTCCATGTACCAAGGCAACAAAGGGTTAGTAAGTGGGATGCTTCTTAGAGAAACATCAACTGATTTCAGAAAGCGTCTCAACATCAAGATATGTATTGAGCATCGGAAAAGAACTGACCTCGTAACCGAGCAATTTAATCACTTGCAGAACACGTGCAATGATAAGTCCCAAATCCATCTCCGTTATTATGCCGTCGTCGGACCACCTGAAACATCAAGCAAACAGGTTACCCACGGCTGGAGCCGCAGGAAAAACCCTCCGGTGCGAGAATCAGTAAGCTGATATACGAATAAATTACAGGTCAACTTACAAATTTTGGGGGATATCATTCTATTTATGGGGATGACTTTGTAACCTATGGTTTAGAAATTGGGCCTTAGTGGGCCTTTATTTGTTTGGGCTGCTATTGTTTATTTTGTATTGGGCCATAGGTACATATCCTATCAATAACTATCGGATAATATTGAGCTTCTCGTACCTCAAAAACTAACTTTTATGTTAAGAAATGTCTAATAATATCCAAGTAGTTTCAGAGTCCAAATTATAATATTTTTACTTTGAATTTCAAGTTCAACCATGGAAACTTCGATCATACAGTATAGATGATGTCTTGATGATGATTCAAGATCCAACGATATCATTATTGAGTGTTTCAAAATACGATATATATAGAGGAGATTGTTAGATTGTTTTTACATTATAAAAGTTATGAATATAACTAATTATCCAAATATAAGTGTTAAAAAAAATCTAATCCTTCAAATTAGTTTTTAGAGTGAGAGAGGCACAATAACTGACTAGTTTTTTTGTCTAAAGAGGTCTAATTGTTCAATCTAATACTATGAGTGATGATATGTTCTAAATCATCATTCCTTCCTCCTCCTTCCAGATCTAGACTACTCTTTTTGACTCCTTGCTTTGGCTCTCCTGAAACAGAATGCCCAATGGAGCTTTTGGCTCCGGAGGCACCTCCGGTGGAGGAAGTTAGTTTTCCTGTGGAGGTGAAAAATAAGAACTAGAGAGAAAGTCTAGAGAGAGAATATGAACACTCAGTAAATGATGTGACAATACCTTTACCATGTGGAGAATGTTTGGCATTTATAGTGGGGGAGTCATGTGATGTGCACATGACTAGAGTTACAGCTGTCACTTTATGAGAGGCTACAGACTGTGGTTTTGGCAGGTTGTGCTCTTTATCCCCTAGTTATAGGGACAACTTTTACTTTCTGGTGGTTTTGTAGCCGTTACTTTAACATGTAGTTCTCTTTGTTTGTCTGTGAGAGCAACTAAGAGATGGACATCTGTCCCCTGCCATATGACATGGTGTTAGAAGAGGTGGTGATCCCTTATAGAGTCAACTACCTAGGTCTTGTCTTATTTGGCCTTTGTGTCAGTGGTTCCAGTCCTTGTCTGCTGACTTGAGGACCAAGTTTTGGTATTCTGTTGTGGTTTCAGAGGATCCGTCTAGAGATTTGAGTCTAAGCTGAGGATCCGAGCCGAGTACTTTGACGAGGTCGAAAGAGTCGTTTTGAGGTATGGACCCGAGCCGAGGGTCCTAGACCCTCTCGAATTTTGGCCCAATTTATCTAGTTGTATTATTCTTTTATGAGGATTTGGACTTTGAAGGCCCATATCCTATCAAGTGAGATAATTTATATTTATCCAAAGAAAAGACCAGACATTGAGAGAGTCCTTAACATTTCTAAGAAATTGGAAGTAATAATAATCGGTCTTTATCTGAAAGGGAGTGAAAATAACACGAAGTAGTAGCACAAAATATTGTGAATGGTAGAGAATGGGTGGGAGGTGGACAGGTGGTGCAGAGTATATTGTCAAACCCAGTTGTCTAATCACAAGTAAAGCTAGTCAAATCCGTCTTTAGTTCTTCAGGCACTTGACAAAATTATTGGCAATTTAGGATAAGATTGGTGTTTTATTCAAACATTCCATATTTCAGTGCCAAACCTTTGTCCTTCACTATTCTCTGTCATGTTCTATGCAGTATACTTCTTCCTTCCTATAATACTTGATTTTTTATTACATAGTATATAATTTAAGGTGCTTATAAAATATACTTAAAAGTAATAATTTTTAATTTTTTTTATATAAAAAAAATATAGAATCTAAATTTTTATTTGATATAAAAAAATTTGAAAAATATTATTTTTAAGTATATTTTATAAACACATAAAACTACGTGCCAAAAAATAAAAGAGTCAAGTATTATGGAAAGGGGGAGTACAATAGAGTGATGATAGGTGGTCTGATTTTTTAAATCAAAATATTAATTCGAGTGAGATGGAAGAAAGGTATTGGTGGTTGAATAGAACGAGAGTCTATGATAATCAGAATGTCCACTTTTAATTAAATTTTATACTGATACATTATTAGGATTATTATTTTGAACTAATTTTTTGGACTTATAACAATTGGATATACAATACAGCGAGTGTTTGTGTACTGATTATAAGTGGCTGCAACTTATAAGCTGAAAAAAAAAAGCACATATACAATACAACCGGTGTTTGTGTACCGATTTTCTCACTTTAAGTTAAGCTGTTTGGATGGGCTGTTTGTGTACTGATTTTCTCACTTTAAATTAAGCTGTTTGGATGGGTTTAAATGTGGCTTATAAAAAAAATTAAAAAAAAAGTATCAAATAGTTGCTCTTTTTTTCAGCTTATAAGTTACAACCACTTATAAGTATTACCCAAACAGCCCCACGATGAGCTCATAACGTATGTACTCATCAGATTATTGTTGAATTTATCCAGTGCCAAGTACACAGATTATTTGTTAGGAATAGAAAAATATATATTAGATTTTCACTATTTTAATATTCACAAAAAATATATAATTTTATTTTGTACGTCTATGTCACTTACTTTAGCTCGTACGTAATTTTCATTTTAAATATAAAAATTTTTAATTTTTAAAATTTAAAATTTCAAACGAACTCTTAATTATACTAAGAAAAGAAAATTACTTTATTTTTCTTCCGCATTATCATGGTACGGTACAATTATAATTGATTAAGAGGCTTAAGGTTAACCACATATTTAGGACTGAAAAAAGTAAATGGGCTTTTTTAAGAGAGAGATAGAATCATTATAATTTGAAAAAGCCCGACATCAACATATGTTCTGGGTCGGAATCATGTTTTTGTTAAATGGGCTAACTAACTTGTGTTGAATTTGATCATCTAGTAATTTACCTTTATATATATTTCAATTGTATTTTATTTTATTTTATTTTATATAAAAGATACTAAAGTCAAGCTTAGTAGAACATCTACAGATGTGATTTGCAAGAAACAGGTAGCTTATATATTAGGAAACCTTTTTGGACTTTATCACACTCAAGTTGCAACTTTATGTGATTTCTATTTCTGTTTTAGGTGAATTTCCTTTGAATATTAGCCGTATTCATACGAGTGAGAATAATAGTGTTCCCAAGACCAAATGTCAAATCAAAACTAAAATACAAAGTGGATTATATACAAGAATTAATTACCTGTTTCTTAATAGACTAATTTTAGGTTTTCTAAAACATACAGGGTATGTTTGGATAAGTATAATATTCGGGGCATAGTATTTTTTTTTAAAATTTGATACCAGCGAATCATTTTTAAGGAAAAATCTAATTTTATATTATATTAAATTTTTGAGATAATATTTAAAAATATTTTAATTGTTTAATATTTTCTTTTAAATTTATATATATTCATAACACATTTTTAGTAAAAATGAATAGATCAATAATTGAATTGGAAAAGTAATCCCTCCTCCATCCTATTTTATCACTAAATTTATTATTTTTGTAAAAATATATTTTTACTTTATTTAAAATTATGTGAGAAAAATAAAAAGGAATAGAAAATTTAATAAAAATATACCACTTTTAAGTGCCCCAGATCTAACAAATTAAATAAGTGCTTAAATTAAAGCACAACTACACTTAACCCCAAAATATTGTCGGGGAGCGCATTGAATTACTTTTCAGAGCTGGCCCAACATTACATGCTTGGTGAGTTGGGCCCATTAAGAAATAAAGGATGAAATAAATTTACTGATAAACTGATTTTTTTTCCTTTCATAAATCATGACAACTTTTGGATGCAAATATTGGACAATGCACAGTAACATCTCAACACAATACGTATAAATGACAAAGTAAGATTGAACACAAACCTTAAAAAGAATGAGTCACACACTCTATGTGTGGTTTCTTGCTAGGCATATTGAGAAAACCGAATCCAATGAAAAAGGCTCAACCTTTTGACTTAATGAAATAGAATTGGTGCAGGTTTAGGTTTACTGTAGTCTCTTTTTTAAGGGTCCCAATTTGACATAATTTTGTGTCCCATGCTCTCCATCCTCGCCGGCTACGTTTAGCGTGTTTGACTCCATTTATATTCTGCTAATATAATAAGAGAAAATTTAAAAAATATATTATTGATGTCGAATATGGTAATTTTGTTCCGTAAATTTATTAATTATGTAAAATAGATGAAAGTGGGACTAAATCCCTCGATTTACCTCAGGCGTGAGATTCGGATAGGCTTTCTATAGGATTTCTGTATAGAATAATGCTAAAATACTGTAAATATATCACCTTAAGTCCAGAATCGAGGATCCTTCTTTTAGTTGGAGATTAACGAGAATATAATCTCATTAGGGTTAGTAATTGCCGGATTTTCAGTCTAATAAGGCCCAAGTGTCTAGACAATCAATATATTGGACAGCCTTACTCGACTAAAGCTAACAGGGTTGACCAGATAACTGGACTTACCAGCCAACTAAGCTGGTCAGCCACCTGGAGTGACCAGATACCAGATAACTGGACTGATCAGCCAACTGAGCTGACCATCCAATCGGGTTGACTGTATAAATGGGCTTACCAGTCTTTAATCCTACAAATTTATTTAGTTACTGTTTTCAATTTTTTGTTATAAGTTGCAGTTAATTATAACAGCGTGTAACTTCACTTATATTCTACTTATTCAAAAAAATTAAAATAATATTTATTTATTAATTTTATTTTTCACTTATGAACTGTGGTCATTTATCAAATCCTAGTCCTAGTCAAACGGTCATATTACACACAGTTGTGTACGTATATAATAAATAATATATAATAATTGTGCCTATATATGCTTCCCTACCAACAAAGTTAAGGTTCAAGATATTACAAATCGACATAAAAAAACTATTGATCTAAATCTCAAGTACTCCGGTTTGCCAATGGACGCTGTTTTGTTTGCCATCGATCTAAAGTTGCATTAGTTAAAATAGAATCTCTCACACACACAGAGTTATACAAGAAAGGATAAAACATACATTTTCTTTACCTTTACACACAATAATCTACAGTTTAATTCTAATTGTCATTTTCCTTTCCCCATTAGAACCACTTAACTAAATAATTAATCACGAATTTACAGATTCTCTGCACCAGATTGATTGATTAAGCTGTCTTAACTTTGTTATTGTTTGGAATTTAATTTATACGCTTTTGTATTAAAATAATCATTTTTCTCCGAGCATTGCTAGGTGTATAGAAACGGATTCGGATCCCAAATTTTATTTGACACGTCTTGATTTATCAGACAGAGAGTGAAAATTTATTAAATATACGGTCAATCAATATTTGTCATTAGAATTTGATATCCATTTTGATATCCAATTCGAATGTTCTCGTATTTTTCTTTTTCGCTGCTTTATATAAATGCAATGATTGATGTGATTGACTTTATATTCCAATCAGAATATAAGAGTAATTGAACTGAAAAAATTGGCGAATCTAGTTTTTCCTTTTCTTTTAAATTTTGATGAATAATATTTAAATAAAATATAAAAAAATCCATTCAATATCAATAAAAGATTACAAAGAGTAATTCATATTTCGATAGCTAAATTTAATCCAAAATTTTAATATAAGAGCATCTCCGATGCTATTATGTAAAATGTTGCAAAATAGGGATTATCTAAAATATAAATAATTTAAAATGGGTTCATCTCCAGTGAGATTATCTATATATTAATTATATATTTTAAAAAGTGACATCTTACAATTATTTTTAAATTTTAAAAATTATTAATAAAGCGGGAGGGATGAGGTGGAGTGAGAGGGAGATGACATGGATAAAATATAGAAGATCAAAGAAGGTGTAAATTTGGAGAGTCAAATTCAATTGGTGATTCCTTAAAAATTTTAATAAACAGGTTTGTCGTTGGAGAAAGTAATTTTTGATAAAATTGTAAATTTAAAAAACCGCGTAAGATATACATAACCCATTGGAGATGCTCTAATGATTGAACTTTAACACTTTTAAATCAGTACTTAGAATTTAGAACCGTTTTTCAAAAAATGGTTGCCGTCAAACTAGTAACCAAATATGTAAAAAAAAAACAAATATTTGAATTGAATAAATTGCAATTTCGACCCTCGTATATAATTTTATTTAAAATTTAATTATAAAACTTTTAAAAATATAGAGATCACTCCCTCTAGTGGTGGCAAAAAGTAAGTTTGAGTTTGATTTGGATTATAAAATATAAGTTAAAAAATTAACTAACCTATATAACCTGTTTTAAATGTAAGTCAATATTGGTCAAACTTATATAATTCTAAGTCTAAGCCGGATCGACCTATATTCTTTTACTTTAACATTTTAATTTATTAATTTTTATTTTAAATATTTATAACTTATATTATTAAAATTTTATATGTATATATTAATTAAAATTAGAAGACATTACTAATAATATTCAATAAAATAAAACGAATTGAAAGATTATATATATATATATATATATATATATATATATATAGGAGATGGAACCACCTAAATAAATTACACCAGAGAACCATTAATAGCCATTAGATTGAATTTAATCCAACGGTCAACATACACCCCGCATATAGATTGGTGCACTATTTTTAATTTAAAGGCAAACAGCCAGGGGCGGACCGTGGGCTCTAGCCCAGGGATCATAAAAAATCACCAGTATATATGTCTGTAAATTTATGTATAGCCCGGTCCAAACTGTACACTAGCCTAAGCCTACTGTGTATATGTCCATAAATATTAACATCTAAGATTAAAATATGAATTAATTATTATAGATAAAATTGTAAGATTC
>JAUEJK010120471.1:0-17836 GCA_032274865.1 Eryngium alpinum | reverse complement strand
TCTTGATCAAGAACATTTGCAGACAACAAATTAAGGCGTAGATCAGGAATATGGCGCACCTTTTCAAAGTAAGCATGCACCCAACACTTGTCTTCACACGAATATCACCAAGTCCAAAAATGCTTGATGAACTCTGATTATAAATCTTGACAGTACCAAAATCACCTGCTTGGTAGTTCAAGAAATACTCCATCTTCGGAACACAATGATATGAAGCACCTGTATTTATAAGCCAATCCATGTCTGAACCATCCATGTGATGACACTCACTAGCTGCACAAATCAAAGCCATATCATGTCTGAACCATCCACGTGATGACACTCACTAGCTGCACAAATCAAAGCCATATCATCACCTTTTGTAGCAGTTGCTACGGTATTTTTATCATCCCCCACTTTCACTGGTCTCGATTCTTTTGCTATGACACTGAATTCCCACCATTCAAGTTAAACTTAACAACTCTATTAATATGTGAAGCCTAATGATGAGCAATCTCTGTTTCACAGAAAAGACGTTCTAATTTGATCCACAAGTCATATGGATCCGTCTATTGAGAAACGTGGTTGGATATACTAATATCAACCCATTGCCTTATAGCCTTCAAAGTTTCTGTCTGTAACTTCACCCAATCTTTTTCTTCTATATTTTTTTTGGTTTGGTTGGTCTAGAAATACTACCATCTTCGTCGATGACAGTTTTAATTGGATCATATAAGTCCTTACAATTTAACAAGTCCTCCATTATCATTCTCCAAATTGAATAGTTGGTTGATGTCAACTTAACCATAGAACTACTAATAGTAGACTCCATCATATGCCCAAACTGAACCAAAAGCCCTGATACCAAGTTGTTGGGCCCAATGTGTTGAAATCCCAGCTAAAGAAGATTTAGTTTAACAGAGCGTGCCCACGCTCAACACAATATTCACAAGACTCACAAGACGTGCCATGCCTTGTACACAGAAGTTCCCTACTTCCAACAACGTACAACGCACTAAACAAGTGAACAACTAGTATTTACAAGACGTGCCCACGTCTAACACACATAACTCATCTAACTTCAGCACCCGCAACGGAATTGAATCAAATAATTAACCAACCAACAATATCAACCAATACAGAAAATAATTAAATTAAAAATAAAATCAATCAATACGACACAAAATGATTTATACGTGGAAAACCCTTTCAATGTGAAGGGTAAAAACCACGGGACCTGCAAGAGTCCACCCTTAACTTTTCTTATTATGAATAAAATCGAGGGATACAAACCCAAGTCGTTCTACAATGGTTTAAGACCCACCAATTAGTACATACATAAGAGATAACTCAAATAGAGGAACAAAAGTGATAGAAATCACCAGGAATAGAGATTAAGGCAGAACGATTACTCCCAAAATTGAGCCCCAAAACACAACCCAGAATTCTAGAAAAGAAGCCTTGAAAGTCCCCAATAAACTGTATCAAAACCAGCAAAACGAACAATACTTGCTCGTTGATTTGACCACCTGTGATTGCACGTCAAAAACCCTATCTCTATTTCATCTCTATATTTTCTCTGTTCATTTTTCCCGCTCTGCGTTTTTCCTTAACCCTTATTTTTCAAGTGGGCCAGAAAAACCCAATTAGGAAATAAACCTAACTAGTGGGTTGGACCCATAACAATCTAATAATCTCCCCTCACACATCGGGCCACAAACACCATGAGGAAACCTCATCCCACCCGTACAGTGTGAGTGGACTCTCATTGGGGAAGCAACAAGGTGTCCAACCCAGAGAAATTGAATCTGGCTCTGATACCACTTGTAGGTGCTTTGGGCCTATCACAACCCCAAAACCTAGCTTGAAGGGTGAGGACTTCCCTCACACTTATAAGTAAGCATCTCGGTTCCCACGCAATCGATGTGGGACAACCCAACAAAAATCAGGTAAACCTTGTAAGTTGGGCCATTAGGCAGCAAGATATGCTATAACTAGAATTAGAAACAATGCAGTTCAGGATGTGATTCAAAATTGAGGGGATGAATAGATGGTTTTCATTTTGGGTCAGGCTGTGTTTCTTTGATTGTTATCTTTATTTTAAGATATATGTTAAGCTTTTGTTTGCTCTTATATCCCCTGTTGTAGGGGTTAGAACTGTTTGCAATGATTTCTTTTTGTTGAAGAATGCTTTAAAAAAATTAATAAGAAGTGTGATTTTCAAAGGAATTTGTGCAAACTCCGGAATGGCACCTAAGGGACTTTAGGGAAGCTCTCACTCACAATGATTTATTGGATTTGGGTTATATGTGTTTTCCTTTCACTTGGACGAATAATCGGGATGCACCTAATAATATGCAGATTAGTTTGGACCGAGCTTTAGCAAATCCGGGCTGGATCACTTTATATCCTGAAGTACATGTGACTCATATTTACTTTCACAAATCACACCATCACCCGCTCCTAATTCAGGTTGCTGGACTGAATCAACCTTCACACAAGCCCATGAATTGTTTTTGCTTTGAGCAAGTTTGGTTAAGAAGTTCATATTGTATGTGTGCTGTATCGGATTCTTAGAAGGAAGATGTGAGTTTGATCGATAACCTTAATAATTATCGTATTGGACTGGTTAATTGGAGTCAACGGAGTTTTGGAAATGTACATGCATCTTTGCGACGGATGAATTAGGAGCTTATCGAGCTTCAATCAAAACCTTATACAGCCACTGTAAAAGAAGCTACGAAGAAAAAGAAATTGCAATATAAAGAATTACTCGATCAGGAGGAAGTAATTTGGAAGCAGCGATCAAGAACTCATTGGTTCGCTGAAGGTGATAGAAATACTAAGTTCTTTCGAAAAGGGCGCAACAGAATTATATACATGGATTGCGAGATGGTAATATGGTACTTCAAGAATCTATAACTGAGATGGGGAAGATAGCTTCAGATTATTTTCAATTTATTTTTTCTTCAAGACGACCAAGTGATGAAGAGATAGAGAAAGTTGTAGAAACTATGAATACTAAAGTGACGCTAGCTATTAATTAATCAGGAGCTTTCCCGTAGGTTCACATCGGAAGAGGTAAAAACTGCATTATTTGATATGTTTCTCACCAAATCCCCTAGCCCTGATGGTATGCCGACACTTTTTTATCAAAAACTTTGGCATATTTTTGGTGACAATACAGTTTCTTCTATCCTGGCTTTTCTTTATGATCACACACTTGAGTCTCAGTAGAACTATACCCATATTGTACTCATCCCGAAATGTTAAACACCATACTTAATCACCCAGTTCATACCCATCAGTTTGAGTAATGTTGTTTTTAAAATTGCCTTTAAGGCAATTACTAATAGACTTAAGCCTCACATGTATAATATTATAGCCGAGACCCAATATGCTTTTGTGCCTAATTGGTTAATTACTGATAATATTTTGGTATCTTATGAAATTAACCATTTTTAAAAAAAATAACTAAGGGCAAAGAAGGCTTTATGGCCTTAAAATTAGATATGAGCAAAGATTATGACCGTGTTGAATGACACTTTCTGGAATGTATGTTAGTAAAATTAGGTTTTGAGCATACTTTCATCTCTCTTATTATGCTCTGTGTGTACTGTGTCTTATTCAATTAGACTTAATGGTGAAACATTTGGTCATATTAAGCCTGAGAAGGGGTTACGGTAAGGGGATCCATTATCTCCTGATTTATTTTTATCGTGTACTGAGGCTTTTAGCTCTTTAATACTTGATACAGAGCATATGGAGGTGTTGTGGGGCATTGTTGTTAGCCCTATGGCACTGAGGATCTCAATTTGTTATTTGTTGATGACACTTTGATATTCTGTGAGGTGACTTGTGATTCTGCTGTGGTCGTTGTTAATATTTTACGTATGTATAGTCTGACGTCTGGGCAGGAAGTTAATTTAGGAAAATCGACGGTGGTCATTAGTCGTAATTTGGGGAGGGGGAAGGTGGATGCGATAAGAAACTTTTTACCAGTGAAGGTTGTAAAGAAGTATGAGAATATTTGAGGCTACTAACATAAATGGGACGGTAAAAAAGGAGATGTTTAGTTGGCTTAGAGAAAGGGTTTGGGCAAAAACTCAAGGCTTTGGTGAAAAACAACTTTCTATAGCAGGTAAAGAAGTTATGATTAAGTCAGTGCTTCAGGCTATCCCTATTTATGTTATGAGTTGCTTTAAACTTCCTGATTATCTTTTGCACGAAATTGAATCTCTTATTTCTGAATTCTGGTGGGGGGATGGATCTAGCAAAAAGATTCATTGGATTAATTGGGATAGTCTTTGTGAAAGCAAAAGGGATGGGGCATGGGCTTCCGTGATTTATGCTCCTTTAATCTTGCTATGCTAAGGAAACAGGTTCGACGTGTGATTCAACACCTGAATTCTCTTTTATATAGAGTACTCAAAGCAAAATACTTCCCAGATTGTAACATCCTTGATGTTCGACCTAACTCTAACTCTTTATTTACTTAGAAGAGTATTTTTGGAGCAATTGAGTTGGTTCACAGTGGTCTAAGATGGTGCATAGGTAATGATTTACGGGTTGATGCATGTGTGGAGCGATAATTGGCTGTCTCGGGATGTGTTCCTCAAACCTAAGACTCCAGACATTTATCATTTAAGAAGTATTATTGTTGCTAAATTATGGCTGATGGTTTATCTTGGGATAAGCAGTTGCTTAAGTTGGTGTTTTGGGACAATGATATTGACACCATCATGTCAATTCCTCTCGTCGGTCCAAACATAGAAGACATTCGTATCTGGCATTTTGATAAGATGGGTCATTACACTGTTAAAAGTGCTTATCACCT
The DNA here is from genome assembly GCA_032274865.1 of Eryngium alpinum. Classification (NCBI taxonomy): domain Eukaryota; kingdom Viridiplantae; phylum Streptophyta; class Magnoliopsida; order Apiales; family Apiaceae; genus Eryngium; species Eryngium alpinum. The sequence goes on along the minus strand of JAUEJK010120471.1, from coordinate 13,020 downwards.
TTGTAGAAAATTGAAAAAATGCAGGTTATTTACTTTAGTAGTTGGAACTAGTGCTCCTTGTTCTTCCCATGATTGGTCTTTTGTGTGGAAATTGAATGTTCCCAACAAGTTAAATTTTTTTACTTGGTGTCTAATGAAGAATGTCCTTCTTGTTCTAAGTAACTTGGTTCAGAAATGGATTCCTGTAGATCTTGTTTATATTGTGTGTAAGGATTTTCAGGAAACTAATGTTCATATTTTTCAGGAGTGCCCTTTTTCGAGACTGGTATGGGCTCTATCCGATCTTCCTCTTGTCGTGTTTTCATAACAGCATGTCAATGTGTGGGATTGGATTCATAATCTAATAGTTGTTTTGAATAGAGATCAGATTGCCTATGTCATATGTATTTGCTGGTGTTTATGGTATAACCGCAACAAATTGGTGCATGGAGACAAAAGTTTTGATAGCCAGGAACTCATCTGTTGTGTTGCTGATTACTTGCTGTGATTTCGTGAAGCTAAAATTCAGTTCAAGCTACACGCTTGCCTGAAATAATATCTACTTGGCAACCGTCCCAACTCTTTATTATTAAGTTGAACTTTGAAGCGGCTGTGTTCGTGCAATCTCGATATATTAAACTTGGTGTTGTTGCTCATGATCACCAAGGCAACGTGTTAGCTTGGAAACAAAAGTCTGTAAAGTATATTACTGATATCGAAATAGCAAAAGCACTGACAACTTTAGCGGCTATAGAATTTGCGATTGTAAAATACTGGATAAAGGTAATTCTTGAAGGTGATTGCTTGTTGATTATTAGAGCTTTAAACTCATCAAGTTTATACTTCTCACCTGCTGGCAGTGTGATAACAGAAATAAAACGGAGGGCTTTATTGTGTTATGACATTAGCTTTACACACATTTTGCATACTGCCAACTCTTTGGCTCATAACTTAGCTCATTCATGTGGTGTTTTAGAAGATCAATGTGTATCCAATTAACCTGACTGAGTTTTGTTTTTGCTTTATTGTTTTCTATTTTTTTGTGCTGTAATTGACTCTATTTTTTTCTATTGAATGAAAATCATTTTTTACTAAAAGAAAATAAAAACAGACTATTGTCGTTAGATTTATATTTGATATTAATCTGTTAATAACCCTTTTTCATATATTAAAAAATTGAAACAAATATATAAAATCATTTATGATATAATATATGAGTGACACGAGCGAACTTATAATAATTGAGTTTGAATTTAATTTTTTTTCACGAGTTAGAGTTGAGTTGAGACTTTTATTGTGAACTAGTTTAAATATACATGCTGTAATTCGAGCCGAGCTAGTAATAAATGAGTTTGAGCCTAATTTTTTTTCTACAAGTCGAGTCTAACTTTCTATTCTAAACGAGTTCAAATATATTATTCGAGTTTGACTCATTCCGATTTCAAGTCTTGCTCGCGAGCTTTTCAAATCGAATTGAGCTCGAGCAAAATTGAGCCTAACTTGAAATAATAATAATAACTTAATTAACTTTTATGTATAAATAATTTAAAAAATATCAATTTTATATTAAAAATATTATTAATAATTAAAATATATTTATAATTAAAATTATATATACTTATTAATAAAACAAAAACTTTTATTTAGAAAATATATATTTTATTTTTATTTAATAATTATTAAAAATATTATTTATTATATAAATCAAGCTTAAAAATATTATTCAAACTCAACATCCAGGACGAATTCAAATCAAAAAACGGAATTCATCGCTCAACTCAAATACCTATATGTATATAAATTAATAAATGAAGAATTTTTAAATTATTCACTTAATCTTTATTAATTATCAATTCACATAATTTATTTAATTTTAATAATAATAAAATTAATAAATTATACATATTTATTATTATTAATTAAAATTTATATTAATAATCAGACATATATACACAATCATATAAATTTTGGGTAATTTTCCAATAAAATTAAATCAAAACAATCCTATATACACGCTAAATTTTAATTATTAATATAGAATAATATATCCAACCAACGGGCTTTTGCCTAGCGGTATTAAGCCCTCTCCCTTCTTCGAACCTTAGGAGTTGCAAATAATGGTAAAAAAAGTATATATATAATATATCCATATTTATCAATCACAATTTTAATTAAAATATTATATTAATATTATTAAATTTAATAAATAAAGAGAAAATTAAATAGAAAAAAATTATTTAAAGAAAAGTAAAAATAATTCATGTTAAGAATAAATATACAACTAATAACATAAAATATATTATAATTTATTAAATATAATTAACTTTTATTTTTAAAAATATATAATTATCAAGTGATGATTAAAAATAAAAGTCCTCTAGTGTCTGCTCTGCACATATTATAAAATGCTCCTCGGGTCGGGACTTGGGGCTGTTTTTCTTCTTTTACCAAAGTCCAAACCGAGGTTATGCAATCGTGACCCGGTGTTTCTATACACACACATACACACACAACTCTTCTGCCGCTTTTTGCTCATATACAATATCTCCAGATTCTGCACCTGGCTCTCAAGTCTCTGGAGGTAATTCCGTACTTCCTTTTATATATGTTATTTGGCTGTATAAACCCTTTTTATTTAAAAAAAAACAGAGGTAAAGCTCTTCATGGGTTTATTGATCTTTGAGTTCAGTTCTTGGACGAATTATTTAGGGTTAATGATGCTCAATCTTCATATTTGTTTTTCTCTCATCTTTTGAACGGTATGTAGTGGATTTCAAGCAAGTTTTTGACTAATACTGTGAATTGTTCGATATAAGTCCTGAGAAAATTTTACCTCAGACATTTTGTAAATTTGATGTTTGAATGTCAGTAAGATAGTGAGTTCTTAGGAAAGCAGCAACCTTTTAGATTTTTAATTGCATTTATTGTGTCTTCCTTCATGTTCAAACATTAGGAGAAATCAGATGGGGGTCTTATTGTTCCGGTGGCACTGATGGCTACATTTTTGTGTGTTTGAATTATTTATTTGAATAATATTAAATGTATTTAATATATAATTATTAAAATTTACTTAATAATTTAGGAGTCATAATATATATACTATATTATTATTAAACAATATATACCTATTGTTATTAGAATTTAGTAAATAGTTTAGAGATCATATTCATATATATGTACTATTACTAAAACTTTAGGGGGTTTGCTAGATTGTGTAAGATTTTAATGAATTTAAAAATCCTGTGAGTATTCTATTAGGATTTTAAAGTCTTTAAGAATCTCACGGCATTCAATCCTGATTTTGAAAAGTCTTTAAAATTTGAAGGTATTCAAGTACTAATATATTTTGATGATTTTAAAAGATAATTGATTTTGATGGATTTTAGAAGATTTCTTTATACATAAATTTCTATAACAAATCCACCATAAATCTGAGCGGTTTCACTGAACTCTAAGTAATTCTTCGGAAGACCCTGATTAATTATCATAAACTCTATATAGATTTCAACTCCATAACAATATGTAGAGTATTTATAATTCATTAAAATCTTCTAGATTCCAGATTGAATACTTAACAACTTGGAAATTTTATTTGAATTGTTAAATACATAAACGAAATTCTAATATATAATATAGAGTTAATCTCACTAACATCTATGTAGTTAGTTCCATTAGCACTTTAGTTATCCAACTTTCAGTAATAACAATTTGCAGCTCCATACTTAAGTTTCAGTTGCAATTTCTATCCCCAACTTAATGACGGTTAAAAAGAGGTGTTAACCGTTACTTATATCGAGGTTTTGAGGTTGTATTTACACGAGGCGTAGCTTTATTCTCGCAATTAACTTTCGTATTTGGTAAATTAGGATTAGTATTTAGGAATCAAGGAATTATTTATGAACTTTGATTTTTAATTTGGGAAGAAAACTTGGTAATCGTAGATGGTGGGCATTGATGGAGGAGTGCAAACAGCACTTCTGCACAGGGCCCCCAAATTTATGGAGCCTATTTTTTTAAACTCAGTAGGAATAATCAGTATTTAAGTTTCAAAATAGTTATTACTATTATTACCATATATTTTATGCTATACAAGTGAAAATTAACTTATTTATTCACATCACATTTTGAAAACTCAAAGAAGATGTATATTCCTCCAATTTATATTTAGAAATTATTATAAGCATTAAAATTTCCAACAAAAAAATTAATTTAACTTTTAATATTAATACATCTTAAAACTATATTAAAGAATTGTAAAGAATTATTCTTTGTATAACTACGTATTAGAAAAGTTAATTTATAAACCTGACTCAAATGAGTTTATATATATATATATATATATATATATATATATTGTTTCTGTTAAATTTATTATTTCTAAAAGTATTTATTGTTAATTTAAAATAAATATTTATTTTTGAAAAAGTTTAAGATTTATTTACTCTTTAATTACAATAAAATTTATTAAATATTTTAATAATTTGTAATATTTTATAAAAATAATAATATATATATATAATACAACCTAATTTCTAAATTAGCATGGGCCTCTAAAATGTTCAAGACGGCCTTGCTGGACCTAAATAGTTTTTCTAGTGTTTTACAAAAGTACCCCGGCCAAAATGACAGTCTAACACTCTTTTTAACGGCCTTTAAGTGGGATGATGGAGATTGCAACTAAAACTTCAGTATGAGGATGCAAGATGGTATTATTGAACGTCTGGTACTATAAAATAATAATTTAATATATTACTACATATTGTATTTAACTCATATGTTATATATTTATTATTTTTTATAAATTATTTTAATCCGGTAAATTAAAACCTTTTTAAAATTATTTTTTAATAATTATTAAATTTAATATAATTTAAAATTATAAAATAGTATCAATTAAATTTATATATTATGTATCTAAACTTTTATAAAATCATATTTAATTCATAAATAATTTCTTTTCATTCATAACTTTTGCCGCTTTCAATTATAATAGATAAAGTATATTTTTATTTCAATCAACTAAAAATTTCTATTAATCAATAAAATCCTATGTAGTCTTATTAATTATTCAATATAAACATACATACATACATATATATATATATATATATATATATATATATAATGTTAAAATGATATATATTAAAATCATAAGATAAGTAAGATTATATTAAAAAAATTACTATTGCGTTATGTAAATATTTATTAACTCGTCGTGCATCGCACGGGGAATAAGCTAAAGCTAGTATATTAATAGACGAATAAAGGATATTTGATTCTTCGTTCACGTAATTCTTTAATTTTAATAATATTTAAATTAATAAATTATATATATATATATATTATGTATAACTATAAGTATTAGGACTTCATAATAATTTTAGGAATTATAATTATAATTTGTATATATCTAATATTATTAGAATGTTGTTAATAACTTAGAAGCCTGATTGGAATAATTAATGTAAATATAACCGGTATATATCTAATATTTTTAGAATTTTATTAATAACTTAGGACCCTTATTTATATCAGTAAATATACCAAAACAATTGATATTATATAAATATACAAATATATAATTAAACACCAAGTTATATAATATTTTATTTATTAAATTATTTTAAACTTATATAAATTGATGCGGAGCAAATAATTAAAAGATTAGTAAATAATTATTATATATTATTATTTGTAATAATACATTGCAGATAATTATTAGAATAAATATTAGGATTAGGTTTAGATTATAAGTAGTAGTGTTTCATACTTATCTAGTTAGATTTTTCTACTCCTATAAAAGTAGGTGTAATCGTTTATTTTCATTAGAGTTAAATTATATGAGTTGATATTTTGAATGAAACTGATGATTTATTTTGCTGTCCACCGGTTTCTGCAGAGATAGGTAAATTATTGCCTTTCTTCACCCCTTCTTAACCTTGTCCTACATCACAAATTGAGTATAACTAAAAAAAGTGAAATCTCAAATTAACCATCATGGGTTAAGAAAGAAGAATTTATTATATTATTTAAGATTTATTTATTTAATTATTTAATATATATAAACTCGCTATAATAGGGCAAAAGGTAGAATTTTGAATTACAACACTATGATGTATATATTTTATTTATTTAATTTTAAAGAGTATATATTAATTAGCTACCAAGAGACAAGGAAGCGGAATTTTGACTTGCAATACATTTTAGTTTTGTGAAAAATATGTAAGTTAACTATTACTCCCTCTGTCCTATACTTTCTGGCTTGTTGACTTTTTGCACGTGTTTTATGGTCTAAAAATAATATAGCTACTCATAATATTTTTATTTTATTTTTATTTAATTATTTATAATAGTTTAAAGTGTTTTGCTTAAGCTCTGCAAGACCTCTTCCTCTTAAGCTTTGCAAGACTTTTTGCGCTTCGCCGCGCTTTTCGCCTTTAATAACATTGTTTGTATACCATTTTGTTGTAAATACATGATCTTATTCTTCTGCAGAAGTGTATACGGCAGGAAGTTCAGGAGCTTCAGCTGCATCATCATCACAGTAGCACTGCTTGAAAAATGCTCTCATTCTCAGGTGTCATATCTCCTTCACCTCTAATTACCTTTATATATAAAAGGATTATATATAAAAGGACAAGCATCTTAATAGTTGCAGCGCAGCTGTTTGGTACATTTCTACTAACAGACTTGATTTTTGCATCTCTTGTGAAAGTTGATAATTTATTGATAAATTTTTATTTCTTGTAATTATGAAAGATGAAATTTTCTTTTTCTAACTAGTTTGTATATGTACTGTTTTTCAGGATTGAATATGAGAAATCAGCTCCAAATTATAAAAACAAATGCAGATAGAAGGGATTGCTCTGGTGTGTTAATCTCTTCCACGTAATTGTATTGTATTTGATACTTTATAAATGTTTCATGTAAAATTTAATATAGATATGTAACTCAAAGTTGAAGCCGGTTTCGTTTAAGCGGAGAGCATGTATAGCGATGCTGTTAAACTTTTTTCTTTTCCCTTTGTGTTCTCGGTGTTTCTTATTCTGTGACCATTGTAGGAGGTGTTGGGAAAAAGAATTTAGCAGTGCTTAACTTTATGTTATTATAAGATTCTCGAATTTTTATGTTCTACGTGTCATGTAATGTTTTTAAATTTTGTAATTGAGCAAGCGTGTGCCTATGAGCAGTAAGCTTCGTAACTGTCTAGTAGAATGTATGTATGGAAAATAATTATGGAAAATGCTTAGGGTGTGTTCACTTCACTAGTTTTCCAGGAAAATTTTCTTGGAAAACATGGGGAAATTGAAAACACGTTCAAATCAGTTTTTTCTAAACAGAAAACTGGAAAACACGGTTTTGTACAGTTTTCTAAATTATAACTATATTTTAGAAAACTTTGAAAACCAACTCTCCCTTATTTTCAATAGTTCTCCATACAAATGGAAAATACAATTTTCCAAATTTTCCATATCTAATACAAAATAACTGGAAAATCAAATATTAACTGTTGAACATATCTTCTAAAATTTTCATAATTTTCTAAGAAACATCAAGCATCGAAAAATTTTCTTAGATTTTTTTTGTACAAAAGCTGTGAAGTGAGCACACCCTTAATTTTTGACAGCAAATTAAGCATTTTTCATTAACTATTTTCCGTGCTATTTATAAGAAACTACTTTGGACTCTTTTAGACTATCCCTGTACCTTTTAGCGATTCCAGTTTATTCAGGATTGTCTTATGTTTCTACTTGTGTCCAATTACGATGTTTCTTGATTTCTCATTCTTGAATCTAATAAGTAGAGTCTCGTCACCTTCGCCTCCTTAAAGTGCGTCTTCCCACAAATGTTAAACATAGGTAAAGTCACACGTTCTGTTCATTAAATATTTTTTGTATTTGCATATAAATTTCTGTTATGCGAAATTCACTGCCAAGTGTTTGCTAATAATATCATAATAACTGGTGAATGAAATATCTTTGTTAAAAGGTATGCGGGAGACACAAAGACCAGAACTGCATTCATCGAGGATGGAGTTGTTAGGGAAGACAACAAGAAGAGATATGTTGCATTGTTCAACAAAAGTTTTCGCAACTATCACCGAGCATGAAGATAGTAAACCACTAGTGAAAATGTGCGGGGTTACATCCGCTATGGATGCTGCTTTGGCAGCACAAGCTGGTGCAAATTATATTGGAATGATTTTGTGGCCTGATTCAAAGCGTTCAGTTTCAGTCCATGTTGCAAAAGATATTTCAAAAGTTGCAAGAGAATACGGGGCAAAGCCTGTTGGAGTGTTTGTTGATGATAATGCTCACACAATATTAAGGGTTTCGGATGCAGCAGACCTTGAGTTTGTGCAGGTTACTATCCAGTCTATCCATTCTACTTGATACATTCTGTTCAGCTGGTAATTGGTTCAAATCATGCAGCTTCATGGAGTTGCTTCAAGGGCTGCACTTCCAATATTAGTTAAGGAAAATCGAATAATATATGTTCTTCATGCTGATGAAGATGGGATGCTTCTAAACCATATATCTGATGATGAATGTTGTTTAGTTGACTGGATACTTGTGGATAGTGCAAAAGGTGGCAGGTAATAGACTTTTCTTTTCCTGCAACAGTTATAAGCTTCTATTTTATATGTTTGCACTTTTTTTTAGCTGTCTTCCTTTACAATGTTCAGTCTTTTGATCTGCATCAATTATATTAATCTATTCCGCAGTTAGAATGTTCCATCTGCTATTCTTCAGAATCCGATAGGTATTGGTTAAGGCTTAAGCAATGTGTTACTACCAAATTTGTACAAGTAGAAACTACGTAAAGTGAACTTTAACCTTCTTCATTCTAATCAAATTAGGCAATGTTGTTTACAGCAAATACATAAAATTCAGGATAGTTGCTGTCTGGATTTGAACCAGTAAGGCAGCTATATAATTTGAGTTCCTGGATACTAGTAATTTAGTGCTTTTCTTCTTCTCCGGCTTAATAACAAAAAACATAGCTCACTTTGTGGCTAAACCTTGCCACCCTATAATGGTTGTTTACTTGTTTATTTTATTTATGTAATGCTAATTGTTGATACAAGTTTTAGATCATTAAATTCATATTAGGTAGTTGGTTTTGCTACTCCAGTACTCCTTATCTGTCTTTAGTGTAGTTCAGCAAAAATAATTGACAAAATTTTACAGGTTGTGATACAAATCTTGTAACTTATTTTATACATACTCGTACAAGTGGGTAGTACCTGTGTCACTCTTGTCGTCCATTGGGCAATAGATTGGAAAAGGAAAATAAACATTAGGGGAAAATGTATTTATTATGAAAACACGTTTTTTTAAAGAAAAACAGTTTAGGTGTGTAATTCGTTGCATATTTAGTCTAATGTGGTCTTCAACCAGCCACAAAAGGAGCAAGCTACAAAATTGAGACCATAGTTATCATGGCGTCGCCTAAGCGTCGAGAAACGACGTTACGCCTTACTAGTTGTTGCCTTAAAGAGCACCATAGTCGCCGACCTTTCGCCGAAGCGCCACAAACGCCACAATCGTCGCAATTTTTTTGTATTAATCTCATTTTCGTAGTTGATTAATTTTCAAAAAAATAAATAAATTATACATAATATTCTTATCCTTTATGTTTGATTAAGCATAGCTGGCAAGAATACAACAAATTGAAAATATTAAAGGGAGAAGAACACAACAAAAAAAATTGAAAACTTTGGTGGAAACAAATGCTGCATAGTTACTCCCTCCTTACCATATCTAGAGATACACTATCCTTGTTTATTTGTTCCCGAGAAGGAGATAACATGTTGATCTTAAACTATAAGTAATGCATAGAAGACGACACTATCATGAATTCATGACCTATTCTAAGTAATTGAGTACTATTAAGACCCTAGGTGCGGAAATTTACTATCCTTATACGTCGTTAACTTAGAAATATATCTCTAATTTTGAGCAGTGGAGAGTGTACTACCTAGTGCAAGGCAAGAAGTCTCTGTTACCTTTGATAATTTTTGATTGAATTCTAAACACTAACTTGGTATATTTTGTTTTTTTATCTGACAACACTTCATTTTTACACAATTTGCAGCGGTAAAGGGTTCAATTGGTCTCAGTTTAAGCTACCTTCAGTAACGAGTAAGTATGGATGGTTCTTGGCAGGAGGGATTCACCCTGAGAATGTTTGTGAAGCTCTTTCTACTCTAAAACCAGATGGAATTGATGTCAGCAGTGGCATCTGTGCTTCAGATGGCATTCAGAAGGATAAGTCACGGATATCTTCCTTCATGAGTGCAGTGAGATCTGTGAATTATGTTAGCATGGGAAAATAACTTGGAGTGCTTGAACTTTTATCTGGGCTTCTGTAAATTGGAATCCAATCTTGTTATAACTTTTTCCAAACGAATGTGCAAAAAATGGCTACACAGCCGTTAGTTATAATCAGAAATAATTGGATGCATTTAAATATTATTTATATATAAAAACTTAATTCACTAATAAATTTATATATCTAAATTATTTATAATAATAATAATTATAATTATAGAATATAAATAAATGAATATTGAGGGATACTTAATGCTAAATTCTTAAAATAATTAAATTTATATATTATTGTTCTAAAAATAAATAATATATGAAATAAAATTATTTCATTTTATTTTTATCTTTCTTTCTTTCTTTTATTATTATTCGATAAGTCTAGCACATTCTGGCGTAATCTAGATGATTTATTGAGGCTCGAAAGTAAGGTAAAAAAGAAACTAAGGTGATGAGAGAAAGAAGTGTAGGCAAGGTTCTATGTAATATAGTTTATTGCTGTTATCTTTTTATATTTTAGTGGTTTTAATATTGAGTAGTTGTATAGTTGTGATGAACATATTTTTAGTTGAAATTTTATTGCAGTGGTGAAGCACTAATTTTGCGTTGTCTAGTACGATAAGTTATTTGATGTAGCAAATAAGGAAAATTGGTAGGTTTTGGTCTTGCTAATATTGAATGGAATCAATATGTAGATATGGGTCTTACCTTCCTTTTGGAATCGCTGAAACTGATGGTAGCTAAATTTAACCTGAGGCTCCTTCGTAAGGAGAAGGATTCTCAACTTAGAAAGATAGAAGACTCCAGGAAAAGTGTTTTACAAAGGTTTGGTCCTAAAGGAGTCAAGAACAGCGTTGGAAGAAACCTTACCGGCCTTAAGACATAAAATTTGGTTTCCGATAATTAAGGTGACTGTTTCATTATTTATAAGTGTCATTTTTACCTTTGGTTCTGTTTGTTAAATGTCTATTCTTTCTTCTGTTCTCTGTTTTCTGGTGTTAAGATGATTGTTGAAGACAGTATATTATGCCATATTAAAGATAATTGTAGGGAAGAAGAAGATCAGATATCTATAGGTGGCAAAAGAGGGTCGGAGGAACTACAGATGAGTGGATGAGACACTTAATTTTCTGCCAGTAATAACGCATCAAATCAATGTAAAAGAAGATAGCTTGAACTTGTGTTAAAAGAACGGAGGTGAGGGTTCTCCAAGGGCTTGAGGAGGAACGAGCAAGTACGATCGCAGTAGGGGATGGAAACCAGCTGTGCAGAATCAAGTAAATGAAATGGAGGAAGTTGAAAGAAACAGTAATTTTGGAGCAAGCACCAAAGCTTCAATTTTTAATAGGTTGGGCGGTCGAACATAGCTGGTTCAACGAGTAAATGGAAGAAGACAGTGACAGAGGTGCAAGTGGAATTTTAATGTAATGAATGATATAGTTAACAAATAAAAGATTTGCTATACACAATGTGACAAACAAAAATTTTAATGTTTTGGCGCATATTTTTCGATTCAAGTTGTTATTTTTCTACCATTGAGGCCCTAAACTCAAAATTTTAATATCAAAATCTTTATTTCTAATATTTTTATTTTTATTTTCTTGTTTTTTAAATCAGTGTATATATTTAAAAACTAATTTATAAATTTATGAATATTCGGATGTTTTAAAATGTATTTAGTTTCTGAAAATAATTATTTAAGATTTTAATTCTTTTTAAAAAATATAATTATATTCAATATAATTTTTTTAAACACTAACTAACTTCAAAATTCTACAATATAACATATTTTTAATAAATTTTAAAATATGTTTATAAATAAATTTATTATTAAAATACTACAAATTCTAGATAAATATTAATATTAATGATTGTGTAAAAATTTATGATCGTACATGTGATAAAATTTACTTTAAATATAAACCTTAAATAAAATGTACTCTTTAAAATAATAATCCTTTTAGAATTTTGAAAATTAAATAAATTATTATAACTTTTTGTATTAAAAATATAAAATTTATAATATATTTACTTTAATTATGAAAATTAATTCCTTATTAAAATATTTACAGTTGTTGTATTTATTGTTACGCGAGTTACTTTTAAAAAGTAACAATTTCAGTAAAGGAATAATAGAATCAAAAATATAAATATTAAGTTAATATAAGTTTTACTGGTATTAAAAAATAATTTGCTCGGCCCAAATCCCAAAGCAAAAGAAACGAGCCCATGTCAGTCGACCCAATAAAAATTACCTCGTTGTTGTAGCACCGAACACTGAACATCCTACGAGTTCCTTTGTGTTTCCAAGTGGATTATAATTTATATATACATAACATGTATATCACTTGTGTATATCTATATTCTGCCTCTATATATATACGTACACACATGTCGGTTTCATTCTTCTCTCACTGGACTTACTCAAATTCCGACTCTGATTGAGACTAGAGTTAGGGGGCTGAATATTTTCTTGGTTAAGGTAATTCTCAAATCTCAATCCCCTCAAATTAAATTCTTGCCCTCATTTCTTTAATTGGAAGGTAATACTTTCTCTTGTTTTCTGATTCATTTCATTAATCAACAACACCACAGTGAAGAATTAGTTTTGATTTTTGTCAAAATTGTAAATTGATTACAAATTGAACAGGTTTTTGTGAAATTGGACTGATTTGCAGCTGAAATTCGAGCTGGATCAAACCCTTTTGTGGAA
>JAUEJK010120368.1:0-11365 GCA_032274865.1 Eryngium alpinum | reverse complement strand
GTTGGCCGTGCATTTGACTGACCGGAGGAGATAACGGTCAGGTAGTGGTTTGACGGAGTGAGTTAAGTTATCGGTAGACTATCATTTTCCCTTTGTTTTTTACTTCCATTTACGTTCACCGTTCCAATTTACCCTATTTTGCCATCTTAATTGTCATTTGGATTCTTTGTATTATAAAAATCGGGTAAATTGGCTAATACGTCACTGTATTTATGGGTAACTTACAGTTAGGTTACCGAACTCAAAAAGCTTGCAGTCGCACTCATATACTAAATAAAACTTGCAACTGCTTAAGCGCCGTCAGAACATTTGAATTTCTAACGGAACGATGATGTGGACTTGCTTACATGGCTATTAATTCGACATGGCTGCTTAGTAATAAGTTCCCATTGATCAGTGGTAACACCCAAACCCGGCCCGAAATATAAACCATTCACAATAAATTTATTAGGGCTTCAAATCTTTGTCTTTTTCGTTCCTCCATAACCACTGCCATGAGTACATCAAGCAATAGCACATATAGCAACAATTACTCCATCTTTAAGTGTCTAATAAAAATTTCTCATTTAAATCTTTAAGTGTTATAAAAATTTCTCTAAATTTTATAACTTTAGATCTCCATTATTCATTACAGATGCAAATTTATTTTTATACAATTTTACGCACAAATATTCATCATAAAGTGTTTTAATAACCACAGTTTTTACATCTGTCATCTGACTATCTTAAATACAAAATGGGAAGTCTTATTCGTATACTTTTGTGTTATTCATTTCTTGTCTCTAGCTAACTTAATTATCTTTTTCTTTTTCTAAACCATGCTTCCTCATAACAACCTTAAAGTCCTTCATTGCAGAAAATCTCATACCCATCTTCCAATGAATACTTCTTCTTTGATTTTTATACGGTTGTAACAATTACATTTATATTTTCTATTGTTTATCTTAGAATGACCAATATAACCTATTTTACTATTCTCATCTTTCTTGCGATCAACACTTTTATCTATTTATCTACCCCTCACAGTTATTGTCATCGCTATCCTTTTTCTCATTCGCACAATTTGGTATTCTGTTTCAATAAATATTAACGACGTCTTCATCTAAATTATGATTAATATAAAGTTAGACTTTATTATATAACAAGCACATGCATATTATATTTCGAACTGAAGAATCATCATTGATAATCTTTATCTTAAAATCACATCCATCATGACTTAAATAGATAACACAATAAACACTATAGTTATTAATAAACTTTTTAAATGAAATTATCAATTATATCTACTTTACCCCTCTAATATTTAAAAATAAAGGACTGAATAACCATAATAAGATAGTAAATATATATTTTTAAAAAATAAATTTTACATAAATAAAAGATGTAGATCATAATACTTAAACTTAAATTTTATATGCATAAAAAATTAAAATTTAGATATTAATATATTGGATATATTAAATATTCATACAATAGATGGAATAAATTTAAAAAAAAAATCATAAATAAACTACAGAATAAAAGCTAATTATCTTAAATATAAACAAAACTCAATAACATACAAATAATGATATTTATCTTTACATAAATAAAATGATCAAATAATTGAAAACTATTACAAAAGAACTTTAAACCTAATTTTAAGTTTGAGTTTCTAAAAATTATCGGTTTATTTTAAGTATGAAGATGGTAGATAGCTTAATTCTGACTATTAAGTCAAGGTTCGATTCACATTTTCAATAATTATTGGACGAATAATAATAATAATAATAATAATAATAATAATAATAATAATAATAATAATAATAATGTATCGTGTCGAGTTGGAGTCTTATCAAACAAACTCTATATTCTTTAAAATAGAAATAAGATTACGTACATCACACCCTCCCCAGACTCCATAATAGAATATTACTAGTATATTTAATTGGTTTATTGGTTGGTATCGACGTATAATGTTAGATATAAAAAGTAAACTTTTAAAATAATATAATATGTTTAGCAAGATCATCTTATTTTTAGTATTTATTTAGTAAATAAGAGTAAAAGTTTTAGTTAATATTATATAATACCCATAAATTAATATATATATATATATATATATATATATATATATATATATTAAATATTTACTTGATCTTAGAGATGATATTTTAAAATATATTTTTAATTTTTGTTGATAGCGTTTTTCGTCCAGAGAATTCGCTTCTGACAATCCTTCAACCTTCCTCCAATAATCCTACAAAACACGAATGCGAGGAGATTGTCTCCCCGATTCGCCTCCGGCGTGAGAATCAGTAACTATAATAATTGGGTAATCGTATAGAGTGCTTGAGAGAATAATATTGCGTATGAGAAATACCTGTGTAATTTACCTTATATTTATAGGGGCGTAGTCCTATTTTCACGGGGAAACTCCTTTTAAGTCATAATAAGAGTAGAATTATAAAATAACTTTAAATACCTTTATGGGCCGCTTTCATAACCCAATTAGTAAATACATTAAGGCATGTCCAACCTATCCGATTAGCCTATAATTAGAATTGGCCAGGTCATAAACAACCCAATATCAACAAGCCCCCAATCATATACATTTTTTAAATATGTTTATACTTATTCAGCCCAAATAAACAGGCATAATTTCAGCTGGCCCAATTCATACTAATCTCGGTAAATCAAATAACCAAACCAATCCACAAATACAGGCCCAAGCATTTCTAGGAAAACGTGTGAGGAAGCCAAGTAATTTTAAACTTTTCAAATTCCTGTCGTTACCTTTAAAAACACATACGTATATATGTGTTCATCTTCCTCCTTTCTTCCAAAGTCCAAAACCCTATACACCCTCTCACTTGTCCACCATTAAAATCGGCAGAAGCTCAAGCTTGCAAACTAAAGGAGATCAGCTTAACAAGTAAGCTACATGCATTAACTGGCTAAATGATTCATAAATATGCACATCCATATGCTTTTATTACATACACCAAATGCTTACACATCGTATATATTATATGCATAACACACACACACACACACACACACACATCAAATGTGTACTTATTTGTTCACACAATAAGCGTGCATATGATAAACAAAATCACATCACGTAGAATTAAACTTAGAAGCAATCAAGTGGTGGAAACAATCGCTTATGAGCTCACGTCCATAATTGTAAAAATCGAGCTAGGGCAAGAAAAGCCCCTGAATCCATCTTCTAATATTTTAAAAGAATTAGAAATTTTATCGTAGGCCGAGCTGACAGCTCGGTGTTAACCATTAATGTTGAAACTTACCAGGCTTTATTTGTGATCTTATAGTGTCGAGCTCACAAGATATAGAAACAGGATAGTCAGATAAGAATCCTTCAACTCTTTTACCTTGTTCCCGAGCTGAGGTCCAGGTCGGTCCAAGCTCATCAGCTCCGCCCATTACCTCTATTTCATCCGTTTCTAAAATATATGAAGACCCAATCAAATTTCGAGGTGCCAATATTACCTGTACAATTTCCTTAGAATTTATAAACAGAATTCACCAAGAATTTCATTTACCGAGCTCTTCTCATGTATTCCAACCTAATCCAAATGATAAGTTATTTAATAGCCCTCTGATGAACGAGCTCACCAAAGAGTTTGGCGTGGCCATCCATAAACCAGCTCTGTCCTGTGGCCCATGGTTCCCTCTACATGACTTTGTCAAGGCCGTGCTGGGGGATTTAGGAATTGCTATTGGACAACTGATGCCGAACTCCTACACCAGTATAAACATATTCCTTTATAGATGCCAAACCAGAGGAGTTCAACCTTACCTTAAGCTTTTTTGGACTCACTTCGAAGTTCGAACCGCTCCCTTTAGTGCCGGCTTCTATGTCATTATGTACCGACGTGGTACTCAAAAGTGGCACGATATGAATTCGAGTTATAAAGGTCGGGAAGATTGGGTGTATTTGACGGGGGCCGACATAGTTGAGTTTAAGACATGGGCTCCCACCTCTTTTACAAGTACAAGGCCAGACTTAACGGAGACACAGCTCAGTGACTATGCAAAGCTCCAGAATTTGCACTCGGCCGAGGAGAAATTCTCTTTCTCTTTCATCAGCTCGGAAATCTTCTTGACGAGCATTGGAGGTTAAGTCCTCGAGCTCAATTCTTTTTATATTTATTTTTATCGCACATATATGTGTTATGTCGAGCTCTTAATTTTATTTTTCTTCTTGGCAGTGTCTTCAGCCCCTTCCAGTTCCAAGCTCAATACCAAAACCGAGTTCATAAAAGAGCAAGCACTTAAGAAAAGAGAAGAGGAGGCGAAAAAGAAGAGATCCGCCAAGGAAAACAAGTTAACTTGGAAGCTAGCTCTGGCCTAGACCAATGTACAAGATGTCGAGGTGGAAATCACCCCCAACCAAAGGGAACATCACTCCCAGCTCAGCAACCCAGGATCCCCTCACCTCCACTGTAAAGTATCCTGAAACAGCGGAGATACATGATTCTCCACCCAAGACGTCAGCTCAGCCAACCCCAACAGCTCGACAATCACTTCATTCCGTGTTCATTAATAACGCTGGTCCGGTTGTCGAGCTGTGCTATGCTAGGTCAGTATGGCTTGGGAATGAGATTACCAAGCAGCTCGAAGTACCTGAGGACGTTCGCGAAGTCTGCGACATGACCGTGAACGATAGGACTAACCAAATAGCAGCTCATCTTACGCAGGCCAGCTGTTTTTCTTATATTTTTTATTAAACCCGAGCTGGTCTTTTTTCTTTATTAAAATAACTATTACAGGGTCAAGCTTGGCTAGCTACTGTCGTCAATGACCTCGTCGGTGCCCAAAACTTGTACAACTTGGCAAATGAGGATCTGATGAATTGCTGAGCTGAGAATGCACAATTAAAGAACAAAGTGGTCGAGCTGGAGAGTAAGACTAACTGGATGGAAGGGAAACTACAAGAGGCTGAAGACCTCTATGTTAATATGTAGCAGGCCGGGCTTGTTCAAGTGACCAAGCTGGAAAGCGAGATTACCGAGCTTAAAGGTCAGATCGAAGAAGAATCTCATCGCGCTGACATGGAAGAGGTCGATTGGTTCTCCAAGGGCCAGGATGACCGTATCAGGGCTGCCAAGGATGCCGAACTTGAATACAAGAAAATTCTTCTTGATCCTCGTTTCAATCCATGTGAAAGTGAATCTTCAGCAGGTGAATCCGAGAAGGAGCCCGACAATGAAGGTGGTGGTGAGAATTGACCTCAGCTCAGATAATGAAGACCTCAACTCGGCTTTATCTATAAAATGTTTACTTTGTAATCATTTAAGACTTGAAATTTCCATACACTTTTGTAAGTACATGCTGTAATGGGGGATGGATGTTAGCTATTTATTGCCATAACCTTGTGTTTTTATCCATCTTTAAAAAATATAACTGTAGCTAACTTATATCTATTTCGAGCTCGCTCCTTTGTCAATAGACCGAGCTGATGTTAACGCCTCATGCCGATCTCACAATTTATGGGATTCAATTATACCCATCTGAGCTTATTAGCTTAACTTAATAATACTCATATTGGCCTTCAAACTTTGTATTAACAAATTTCCGAGCTCATCCATATAAAAATTTGAACTTATTTAATCAAAGTTCATAACTAATTTTAAAGAATGCCAAACTTATGCGGAAGAGGTCTCCAAACTATAACCAGCCCGGCACCTCGACATTTATGATTTATGAAGTTCAATTTGTAAATGGAGCTCTTCTTTTGGACAACTAAATGATTTGAGCTTATCCAACATCTTGAGTTCGGTTTTAACTTAGCTGAGCTCATAAAGTAAAATTGAGCTCATCAGATAACTTGAGCTCGGCGCTATAGATGTATACGCTCGTTATTTTGATTGAGTCATATCCTTGAGCTCGACTTTGAAAGTAACGGAGCTCGTCAATCCAATATGAATATGAATACGAACTCGGTTTATGAGCTCGGCCTTATTGATGGGTGAACTCATCAAAATATTTCTAATTCATTTTCAAGTCTATGATCTCAGTATGTAATTTAAACATACCTATTATATTTATAATTTACCGAACTCATATTTATGCTGATTGAATTTGTACTTATAAGTATTTAAACTCTTTGTACAATTTGAGCTCGAGCGTGTAAATATCAAGGTCCACCATCAAGTAGAACCTTCTTTACTATTGGCTTGAGCTCGGCCGTGTGCTGATTAAATAAACTAAGCTCATACTTTAATGTTGTCGAAGCTCACAGCTCGGCCGTATAAATTGCAAAGTTTATTTTCAAATAAAACTTGCTTTAATTTTTTACTAGTCTTTTATTCGACCCGAATTTGTAGGTGTTATCCGAGTTGTCACCTTAAAATTCCAGTCGAGTATCAATAGAGCTTGGGAATTTTATGTACCCTTATTTATTTGCTCAATATTCACTAAGTATATTGATAGGGCACGTAGCCTTACTTAACGACGTGAGTTCTTTATTTTCAAGAACTTTTATCTATCAATTCGAGCTATAATGGACAATAAAAATCTGAGCTCGGTTTATTAAAAATATGAGCTTCAAAGTGGACATTAAGAGTCTAATCACAAGTTTTTAAGAGCCGCAATGGATCACACTAAGGATCTGAGCTCAATATTAATTGAATTGGGCGCACATGGTACCCCTTAGCAGCTCGGATGGAACAAAGGTCAAAGCGGGCTGCTTATTTAACTGAGATATCAATAGAGACAAAAATGTCATTTTATTAAAATAATACTGAGCTGTATACATATTGCTCAAAATAATGCAGAAACTCGAACTATATGTAACCACTTAAATAGTTAGCTAAATACATATTGCTCATACGTATTACACAAGTTCGAAAAACTAAATGCTCGCAACGAGCTTATTCACTACATCAAAATGAAAACTAGAAAATTTACTGAAAATAGTGCCTAAGGTGAGTCACATTCCAAGTATTCTTAAGTGGCTTACCGTCTAAGGTGGCGAGCTTGCAAGTTCCTTGCGAAGGCATGTACGGACCTTCCCTATTTGGCATCAACTTTCCTCGTAGTTTGAGCTTGGTAACCTCTCGTAGCACTAAATCACCAGGCTGAACTCTCCCTGGTACTATCAAAGAGTTAAAATATTGAGTTGTCCTCAGCTGATAAGATGCCATCTAAGCTGCTGCCTCTGACCTCAGCTCTTCCAAGAAATCAACATTTATCCGAAAACCCTCATTATTCAACTTGAAATCAAAACACGAGTTCCGCAAAGTCGAAACACCCACTTCTACAGGTACCAAACCATCAGTCCCATATGTCAACCGGAATGGGGTTTCCCTAGTTGCGGTTCGAGGTGTCGTCCGGTATGCCCAAAGTATCGTGGAGAGCTCATCTGTCCATAATCTTTAGCTCATCCTAGCCTTTTCTTTATCCATTTAAATAATGCTTTGTTTGTACTTTCCACCTGCATGTTTGCATGTGGGTAGCTCACAAACGTTGTTTGATGCTCTATCCTCCAACTTCTGAGCTGCCTCTTCGGCAGCTTAGATTCGGCGCTCTTGGGACCTCTCCCTCGCTACCTGTAACGGATTGCGTATATTCACACCAGTTCAATTATAAACCGGAACGGGCGTTGGTGATCTGCGAGAGTCTCTTGTACGTAAGAATTCTTGAGTCCGTGGTGGAACATTAAGATATGGATTCCTCTGTTCGCCCTGTCGACTGCTTTCTGCACTAAGATTTGTTGTTCCTGAACCAGAGAGAATCACGGGATTGGAAGTATGATGGGTGATGGTTCCATCAGTTTGAACCGTAGTTCGGCTAACTTGATGTGTGGCGGATGTAGAGAGTAAGATCTGTAAAAACCTGAGTGATGATGGGAGGTGTATAAACGGATCGGTGTGTTCTGTCATTGATGAAGTAAATTAATTCTCCTAAAATTTTCTATACGATTCCCACAGACGGCGCAATTGTTGATAGCGTTTATCGTCCGGAGAATTCGCTTCTGACAAACCTTCAACCTTCCTCCGATAATCCTGCAAAACACGAATACGTGGAGATTATCTCCCCGATTCGCCTCCGGCGTGAGAATCAGTAACTGTAATAATTGGGTAATCGTATAGAGTGCTTGAGAGAATAATATTGCGTATGAGAAATACATGTGTAATTTACCTTATATTTATAGGGGCATAGTCCTATTTTCATGGGGAAACTCCTATTAAATCATAATAAGAGTATAATTATAAAATAACATTAAATACCTTTATGGGTCGCTTTCATAACCCAATTAGTAAATACATTAAGGCATGTCCAACCCATCCGATTAGCCTATAATTAGAATTGGGCGAGGTCATAAACAACCCAATATCAACAATTTTTATCAATTTTACTAATATCATTCCAACTAGAAGTTAACGTATAAAAAACTAAATCATGTATTGTTAATATTTCATATTAAATATTTCTATATCAGAGTCCAAATATAGGACTTTATTCTATGAAGTGGATAATTATTTGTCCTGACTTAAGGAAATGAGAGTTTATTTGGATTTAAATTTTTAGGGAGTAAAATAAAGTTGGAGTGAAAAAAAATTAGAAAAAAAAATAGGTGAAAAAAATAAAATTTATCCTATGTTTAATAAATTAAATAAATTAGGAAGGAACTAGTACAAAATAAATATTATTTTATCTACTATTTTATCTCCAAATATTTACCTCTTACTTTTCTTTCTAAATAAATAAATAAAACATAATTTTTTTTAATTTTATCTTAAATTTTACTTTCCTCTCTCATTTAAGATTCAAATTAGGGGTGAGCAAAACTGAACCGAACCGAAAATTCGAATCGAGTTTTTTAAAAAATTCGATTCGGATCAGTTTTTTAGAATTCGGTTCGGTTTGGACCGAATAAACCGAACTTTTAATACTAAAATAATATATATTTATATATATTATATAAATTAAAATTATTTAATTATATAATAAATAATTTATTTATAAAATAATATTTTATATTATATATAATATTTTTATATATATTTTGGTTTATTCGGTTCGGTTCGGTTCTCTTAAATTTCGGCTCGATTAGGTTTGGTTTTTTCTATAATTCGTTTCGATTTGGTCCTAATATTTTAGGGAGTTCAGTTTTTTATTTTTTCGGTTCGGTTCGGTTTTGGGCCGAACCGGCCGATTGCCCACCCCTAATTCAAACACATTCTTAGTGAAATAATAATTGAATGGGTTGGCTAACCCGTGCTCTTGTGCATAGGTTAAGCATATTAAATTTCTATAGAATTTATCAAAAGTAAGCATTTAATGATTATGGAAATTTTAAATTGTTATTAATTTTTTATTGTAATTAGCATTATATCTCTATTTCCAATACAATATTCATTTTTCTCACTACCAGGAGAGGGTGATTTTGGAGAATATTTATAAGTATTTATTACTCCTTAACCTGTGCTAGAGGGCACATGTTAGATATTCCGATAATTGACTAACTTAAATTACTTACAAATTTATTCATTGCGTCAGCTCACAGTTGTGATCAGTTTTCCGAAATAGTGTACACCTTTTGTAATATCGATGATAATTTTGAAAAAGGTAAAAAAATAAAAAAAAATTGATTATATATAAAAAAATTATTGTGCAACGGTACAACCACTCTGCCCACAAAATTGTTGACAAATACTATACCATCTGTTAGATGATCTTCCAATGAAGTTTAGATTTCAGATTAGATCAGACCGTTAGGTGGCCATGTTCAGTTGTGGTTTGGGCTTTAAGCTCATACCTTGTGTACAAAAAATAATATATTTGTGTGTATATATATACAGAGAGAGAAAAATGCACATTAATATATACTATTTATTTAAAGAATCTATAGAAGTGGTAGAAGGTTTTAATAAAATTAGAATTAGAAGTTGTAATTTATTTTTAGTTTTATTACTTTATTAAACCTAAAAATATATATCTATAAAATTGTACAAGAATTATATAACAAGTGGGATATAAAAAAGGCGAAGAAAGATATTTATAAAATTGCTTGGGTGAGGGAGAGAAAAATGAGGGACATAGGTGTGGTAAAGTGTATTAAGGATGTAGGTCAACAAGTGTTAGTTCGGAATGAAGATATTAAGCCGAGATGGATGGACTATTTTGACAAATTGTTCATTGATGGTGTTGGTCAATGTTACGGATCAAAATAATAAAGAAAAGCTAAGGATTACCCGATTAGAAGAAACCCGGAAGATGATCTCCTAATTTCCTTGGATGATTGCCAGGAAAACCTGCAAAAACTGACGGGGGTGGTCCCACCAAGAGGACTTGGGTGCAAGAATGAGTAACGGAAGAATATGTGAATTATCTATGAGTTTGAATTAAAGTTGTGTACCTGATTATGAGAATTAATCCTGTTTATATAGGCGTTAACTAAGTTTCCTGATGTCTAATAGGAATTAGAATCATATTCAGAAGGTAAGTAGATTTACCTTGTTATTCATTCTTACTGCATAAGATTAGGGTTTCTGCCCTCTCTAGGAATCATTGCCTGATTTACCTCTAGGGAATCTATTCCTCATTTGGAATTACCTAGATTTATTCTAGGGTTTCTGCACCTCCTTAATTGAGTCATGCCGCTTTGGGCTTTTGCCGTATTGGACTTGTTTTAACTCGAGTTTCATTCCGGTTCAGATCCGGATCGTGGCGGCTTGGGCCTTAGTGTTTCGGACCCTTTTTTTGGGCCAATGTAGTCAAGAATTAGGTTGACTTAATATTCAAGATCATGAGATGAATAAGAATTTCATTCATAGGATTAATGAGTCCGAGGTTAGAGAGGCTTTAAATAGAATGAAGATAAAGAAAGCGGTCGGAACATATGAGATTCCTATAGAAGTATGGAAATATTTAGGGGAAATAGGTGTGCGATGGCTAACATATCTCTTTAACAAAATTTTGAAGATTAATAAGATACCAGATGAATTGAGGAATAGTACATTAGTGCCTTTATACAAGAATAAAAGTGATATTCAGAGTTGTTCCAATTATCGTGGAATCAAATTCATGGGCATACAATGAAACTTTGAGAAAGGGTAGTTGAGCATCGATTGAGAAAATCGGTGCAAATATCAGAGATAACCAATTTGGTTTGATGCCGGGGAGGTCAACGACAGAGGCTATCCACATACTCCGTCAACTTATTGAGCGCTATAGAGATAGAAGTAAAGATTTGCATATGGTTTTCATTGATCTAGAGAAAGCCTATGATAAAGTGCCTAGAGAAGTTGGTGGACCCTAGGTAAGAAAGGTGTCCCCGTAAAATATATTAATATCATTAAAGATATGTATGATGGAGTGTCAGCAAAGGTAAGAACTTGTGGTGGTC
>JAUEJK010120263.1:0-11366 GCA_032274865.1 Eryngium alpinum | reverse complement strand
GCTGGAAGAACATAGTCGTTGAGATTACAATATAAATACTATGTGACATATCCCATAACAACATAATTTAAGAACTTCGAGCTTAAATAAAAGATGAAATTAATTAGTATCCAATGAAAGGTGATAAGAGAGATATTCATGTTTCATCGGTGTAAGAATATTTCTTCATTTGAGCATTTCATCAAACACATTACCTACTATAATTTTAAGAATTTTTTTTCATTTGAGCATTTCATCAAACACATTACCTACTATAATTTCAAGCTATGAAAATTTAGGATTATATCCAAAGAGGAACCTCATATTTATAATAATTTACATATATTCTGTCTCCAAAACATAAAATATAAACACAATTTAAGAAATTACCAATTACAAATTTTAACAAATCGCATGTATGAAAGTCAAATAATGGTAAATCAACACATAGATTTAAGAAATTCAAATAAAATAACAATTTCAGCTCGCAAGTATACATACATACATATATATGTGTGTGTATATGTGTGCACTTAAATTGTATATATACCTGAAATAGAGATGAAAATTTGCTAAAAATTCAAATGAAATCACTTGAATATGTAGCTTCACTTGAATATGCAGCTGAGTAACTAATTTCTTGAGAGTTTATCGAAATTGAATCTCTGTAATTGAATAGCAATCTAAACTTTAGGGTTTTTACGGAAGAATGAGGAGGAGCAAAAAATAGGGAAGAAGAATCTCGGGAATAGGAATAAAGAAAATGAAAAATTATTTTATTACCTAAAGGTTATAGATATATGTAATAATATACAAAAGATAATATATACATACTAGTATTATTTTAATTTAGTGTGTGATGACGAATAATTTATCTTTTTAACCTGTTATATAGTTTTACTTTTTTTAAAACTACCACGGCTCAGCGGCGCAGTAGTATTTTCGGTAATATTTAAGCATTGTTTTTGTAGTGGGGGCAGAGTTCCACTTGTAGATGCCTGTCTTAGTTAAAAGCCTTAAAGTAGTGTTTTCCCTGTCGAAAGATCTAAGGAAGAAGATGATAAATAATTAATAACAATTTGGTCAGCATTACAAAATTGAGAAATAGAAAGAATATTTCAAGAGATAAAGGGCACAACTAAGACATTGATAAATAAATTTTTTTAAAAGGTGTAAAGATAAAGAACGAACCAATATGAGTGGTGAAAGAGATAAATTATCTCTTATGATAAGTTCGTTATTGCCGTCGTACGGAGCATGAAGGACTAAGTTTGCAAGATCATATGAGATGCGATTTGAGCACCACTATCCATAAGCTAAGATGAGGTTGATAAATGGTTTACAGTTGTCTCTTGATTTTATATTTGAAACTAACTATACATTTTTCCCATTAGGTGTCTAACTATAAATATACATTAAAGTGATAATCTTACAAATTTAATTCCATATTTTATAAAGAAAAATAGTAGTTAACCAAAATAGAAATTCCAAAATCTGATGTGGCACAAGTGAGATCAAATTTCTCTTTACAAAATCTCGTATCCCCTAGTTTTGTTATGACAAATCACTAATTGACACATTAAATTTGAAGAAAAAGTTTATATTTTATAGGTAATGTAGCATTAGTCTTTACAAAAAAAAATAGCACCAAGTACACCACTAGAGCTGCTCTTAGAGCAAGTCCATTGCATATTTATTTTTAATCCTATAACTATATTGTAGAACCAAATATTAAAAATACCACTCCAATGTATGTATAGTTAAATGAAAAATTGAATAAATGAATAGTTAGTTTCAAGTATAGAACCAAGTATAGTTATAGCTATATTTGCCAACTCATAAAAAAAAGTAAAAATAGAGGGAAACTAACTACTTGTTCGTAATTGATAATATTATATTATTACTCTAATAATTTCATACTAGACCAATAAATATCTATCTTAATTTATTATTTTAATTATTAATATATTATTTATTTAATTTTTTTGAATATATATGAGAATTAGATCAACTTTACACCTTGCTGATTTGCAAGTTAGTTGGATAAAACTAAATTTTAAATTTTAAAATAAATACAAGTAGTTGAAGACTTGAATGGATTTATGGCAGAAGAATATGAATTCAATGTATGGCTTAAAGTTTGCATCAGAAGCAACTACAATAAGCATACTAGTAATAATATCACCAATACTACAATATTTAATATTTAAGATATTAAATAGTTAAATACAGAACTGTGTTATTTTAATAGCTATATCAACAGTACCATGTTAACCAAAGCTATTTCACCATTCTGTTAAAAAACAACACTAACAAGAGGAAAATCTTTTACTCAAGAGCAAGATGAAACTATTTATCAAGCATATTTGTGCATTACAAAGACCCGATAACTGGTAACTCGCAGTCACGAAATCATTTTTGGGTTCGGGTACTTCATGAATAGAAAGAGAAAACAATGACAACAAACAAACCGAATCAGGTATCAAGACCTAGTGATAAATAATCTAGAAGTGTTGTAACAAATTTCATAGGTGCTTAAGAAGTATTGACGCTCGACGTCAGGGTGGAATGACACATCAAAATAACGTAATTAATTTATGTTGTTTTGTTAAACATGTATTTAATTATTAAATATTTGTTTCTTTAATATATAATATGAGATGACAAAAAAGTATATTATGAGGATACTGAATAATATTTTAGCGGTATGGATGGTTAGTTGGCTCATATTAACCGACTCTATCAAATGGCAAGATGTTATTCCCGGTGGAAAGAAACTAAAAGCACCACAAAAGAAATGTGTCAATTTGATGACATAACCGTATCCTCTAATTCTATTGAAGATACTCAAATCCCATGCATAGGGCTGTAATTCGAGTCGAGTCGAGTATCTACTAATCGAGTTCGAGTATGTCGAGTTCGTGTTCGAGTTGAGTCGAACATAATTTTTAATCGAGCAGCATATGTGTGATCTAACTCGGTTCGGTTATTAGTCGAGTCGAATTCGAGCTGCTCGCGAGTTTATTAAGTCGAGTCGAGCCGAGCGAGTTCGAGTCCAGTTTGAGTATTTTTATTTTTTTAAGATATTTTTTATTATTTTATCTTACTGCTTAATTTTATTTACATTCAAAATATTTATATATTAATCATAATATATTAAATGTCTAAAGTATTGAGAGTGCAATATTCATTTTTTGTTAACTGTTAAAGTATCTTATAACATTACAATTGTGTAAAGTGTTATTTGTTTAAAAATAAATACAATAGAAGTTTTTTGCAAGTTAAATTTATTGAATAATATGTATAATAATTATATTTTATTTAAAATTTTTAATTATGGACTAATTAATCAATGATTATAAAAAAATTAAGTAAAATTTAATACATAAATTTGGATATAAAACCGAGTCGAGTTCGAGTCGAGCCGAGCCGAGTTCGAGCTATTCGAGTCGAGTTCGTGCTGCTCGCGAACATACTCGACTCGAATACATAAATGAGTTGAATTTTACTGATCGAACTCGACACGTTTATGTAATCAAGTCGAGTCGAGCCGAGTTTTAATCGACTCGAGTCGAATCGAGTTTTAATCGAGTCGAATTACAGCCCTACCCATGCACCTTCGAATTTGTAGATGGAGAAACCACTTCTGGTAGTGGTAGTGTATCTTCATCGAAGAAGAGGCCTAGCGGAACAAAACTAACAAAGTATAATAAAATAAAAAACAAGATCCAAGAAGTTGAGAGTGCAAGACATTAATTTCTAGACGTTGAATAAAACTATCGCAGATAACTAAATTAGGAGGATTAGATTGGAAGTCGGAAGAATCGCAGCTCTAGGAAGACAGAAAACATGTGAGGAAAAAGAGACACAAAGAAAATAAAGGATAGGGAGATGGAGGAAAGGATTGTAGAGATGAACCTGTCTACCATACCATACAAGTTCCAAAGAGGAAAGCTGATTATCAGCTTCGTTGGACTATAATTTTAGCTAAATTGAGCAACTCAAGTTCAACACCTTATTATCCTGATCTACTCGAGTTTTAGTGATCGTAGTAGTGATATTATTAATATATAAAATACACATATACAGGCAGTGGCGGAACCAGGATTGGGTGAGAGGGGGGGGGCAAACTTTTTATGCCCAGAATAATAATTTCTTCCACAACAATATAACAATTATGTCAGTATCCAAGTTGGTGTTACTGACCAAATCCATAGTATTAGACTCAGGTTCGAGCCCCTACTCAGTCTTTTTTGCCATTTTGTTCAACTTACTTTGATGAAACGTTAAAAAATATTGAAAAAATGTCATGGAAGAGAGTCGAACCCGGGATCTGTTGTCTAGAAATGCCACCACTTCACCACTAGGCTACCAAGTATTTACATTACATATATACATACTACACTACATATATGAAGTTAAGCAGGGGCCAGGGCCCACCCTTGCCCCCCACTCCTTCCGCCACTGTATACAGAGGTGGAACCAAGGGGGGCGGGCAGGGGCCATGCCCCCTAACTTATTAGAGTAATTAAAAATTTAGTGAAAAAATCTAATAGTTTGAATAAATACGAGTTTGAGCCCTCACTAACTTTTATGAATATTTATTATATATGTATATTTTTATTTTTATTTTTATTTTTATCATTTTACTATCCATATCTTTATTTTTTTCGAACTTCTAAGAAACAAATATCAATACACATATAGGTAATTTTTTATGTTCACTTTTTAAAAAAAATCACCATAAATTTTTGAATATTTTTTAGACCCCCATAATATAATCCTCCTGGCTTTGTCACTGCACATATAGTGCGGTATTTGATGATAGATAAAATAGTAGAGGTAGTTGAGAGGGTTAAATAAAAATTAAGAGTTACATTAATTTAAAATTAGTTGGTTCTATTTTTCGGTCACTGGAGCACAAGTTCTATTTTAATATTAAAATTTATATTTAAATGTCAAATTATAACAATAGTTATAGCTATTTTAGCTTTATCATTAGAGTTGCTACTAGAGGAAGTCCAAAGTATAACTAAACTTAGTTCCATTGCTATAATACGGAACTAAATTTACAAAAATAGCACTCAAATACGTAGCTATACGTGAATATAAAATGACAAAAATGCATAGTTGATTCCAAAAATACCATCAAATATGATTATAGTTATAATATAAATAATATATATATATATTATAATTTTTTAAATTATATTATAACACTGAGATGAGTTTTTTATAATATATTTTACATTTTATTATTTAAATACAAATTCTATTCTAATATCAGCCAAATCAAATTACTGTATATTTTTCCTGAACATGAGCCCAAAACATCTTACTCACACCTTAGGACACTCATTAATTGACACGAGTACGGTGTTATCATCCAGAGATTGACACCTGTTCATTGGTCTGGCTTATTGGGAAAATCAATAATTCGGATTAGATCAAGTATAACAATAGTAGGTGGGACACAAGGGTCCATATTATTCACTTCTTACACTTCCCTTTTTTCTTCACATTTCCATTACAAAAGTATCTATTTACTCTCATCCAGATTTTAGGGTTTCCCACTTTCTCTTTCCTCAGAGCTTTATCTTGTTCAGGGAGAGTGGTGATATATATATATATATAGTATATAGATATATATAAAGGTGTGTATGTAAATTAAGCTATGATGAAGATTCAGTGCAGTGTTTGTGAATCGGCGGAAGCCACCGTGCTCTGCTGCGCAGATGAGGCGGCGTTGTGTTATGCTTGTGATAAGAAGATACATGCTGCTAATAAACTAGCAAGCAAGCACCAGAGAGTTACTCTCTCTCACTCAACTTCTCCTATGCCTAAGTGTGATATTTGTCAGGTCATACTCTTTTCACTTTTTTTTAATCATTTGAATTAAAATTGTTTAGGGTTAATTACCTCATGATTTAGAATGTATTTTTTAATTATGAGGCCGTTTATCGATGAGTATAAACCGCTTATAGCTGCTTATAAGCGGCTTATACTCATGGCCAAGCAAGGCCTATATGTTGATTTGGGTTAATGTTGGGCCTGTTTGGTTACGTCTAATAAGTGTTAACTTTTTTTAAGTGGTAAAAAAAAAAGCACCAATATGGTACTTTTTTTAAGTGCTTTTTTTTAAAAGTCAGCTTTAAGCCCGGCCAAACAGTCCAACTTAAAGTGAGAAAAACATTTTTTTAAAAAAACACTTAAAAAAAGCACCATATCCTTACTTTTTTTTACCACTTAAAAATAAGTACTTATTTTTAGTGGAAACAAACACCCTCGTTATCTAGAGGTTTGAGATACATTTTTATGAGTATTTTAGGTTTTTTTTGGATTCTTGTTAGAGAAAGTTTTGGTAGTGGTTTTGTTTCGTAAGAATCTGTTAGATTGTAAGATCTAGAAAAGATTGTACAGAATAATCTCTGTTAGGTTGTAGTTGGGTATGGAGAAGAATAGTTTTGGAAGGATTCTTTTATTTGTCGGGCTATTGAATTTGAAAGAGATGTAAAGCATCATATTATTTTGTTAAGATTCACAAAGGAGAGTGATTATGTGTACTTTGTGTGGTAATGTTTTTAGTAACGTCTCGTCAAATTGATTTGGGAGCTATTTGTGGCAGTTTGTAAGTGTGGTAATGTTTTTAGTCGTATGTCTTGTCCAATTGATTTGGGAGTTATTTGTGCCAGTTTGTAGAAGTGTGGTAATGTAGAATGAATTTCAGTATGTAGTAATTTTGTCATTTGCGTTAACTTGCTTGCTTTATTTTCTGTTTGAAGTTGTTTTTATCTACATCTTGGTGCTTTAAACTTGCTACACTATATATAGGAAACCGTTGGCTATTTCTTTTGTCTGGAGGATCGCGCCTTGCTCTGTAGGAAATGTGATTTTTCTGTACACTCGATCAATACCTATGTTTCAGCTCACAAAAGGTTTCTGCTTACTGGAGTCAAGGTGGGACTTGAACCTATTGATAATAGTGCACCAACTTCCTCGCGCAAGTCACAGTCCCCTGATAAAGTCAGTGAAGCAGAATCACGTCCTTCGTCTAAAAAGGGAGAGACCAAGTCAAAGTCCCCCGATAAAGTCATTGAAGCAGAATCATGTCCTCTCTCTGGAAAGGGAGTGCACCAGTCCTTGGGTGTTCAACAGGAGAAGGGATCATGTTTCCCAGTTCCGGGTGCTGGTGATTTTGCACCGACTAAGTTGCCTTTTTCTGGAGGTTCTGGAACTAGAGGCTTTGAACAATGGCAATTGGATGAAATCTTTGGACTAACTGACCTCAATCAGAAGAACTATATAGAGGATGGATCGCCCAAGGTAACGCCAATAACTTTCTTCTGTGCGTATCTTGTATTTGATTTGGGTTTGAGTCTCTGGAGTGAGTGAAACCCCCCTCCCCTTTTCAATTGATATTCATTTAGCATTCTAATTTCTCTACATTGACCAGCAACATGTTTTGCTTTGTAGTCTTTATAAAAATTCCAGGAATACAATTATACAGTGACATATTTTTCATCTCCATCCTATAATTTAACAGGCTGATAGCAATAAGCTTGAAGACTCAGACTCCTCGCCACTAAAGAAGTTCCCTGATTTGGAAATGGATGGGGATGATTCCATGGGTCAAGCTCCGGAGACAGCATGGGCAGTGCCAGAGCTCCTATCCTCACCAATAACTTCAGGACTTTACTGGCTAAACAGTTATGAGCATCAATTAGACACTGCATCAGCATTTGTTCCGGATGTATGTTACTCACCCTGGCAAAATCTGCATGACCATCAGTCAACAGCTCCAGCTCTCAAACGTAGGAGGCTGTAGTTTGTCCTTCATAACTTTCCACCTCCTGTAAAAGATAATGTCTCTTGATGGTTTCGCTAGCAACTGTTCTTCAATCCTTTTGTTTCTTAATGTTACTCCACTCTGAAGTAGGTATAGTATATCCTTTGGAACTCTTGATAAGGTAGCTTGGGCCAATGGTTCGATAGTCAGTTAGCCATTAACCCAATGGCTATAATCCATGTAGGAGCTAGCAGTCTTGTAATAGTATGGTAGTATAAGAGTTTGTGGAATACAAATAATGACAGCGTATGATATGTTGTATTTTGTACTGAACTAGTATTGTTGTCCGTTACGCAGCGCAATTTATATTATAGACTTCACATCTCTGACATGAAATTTTATACAAGAGAATATATTATTTGTATGCATTTTGGGAGAAGTTGTATGATAGTTATTTTTTGACTTAGAAATGATAAGAAAATTTGATAATATTAAGGAGGTGCTTGAGTCGCAGACAGTAAGAATCATATATGGTAAAACAAAGAATTGAAGTCAATAATTTAATAATTAATTGATACGAAGTACTGATAACGCACTTAACGTAAATCTTCCATCATAAATCAGCAAAACGTTCATAGGTCTCTAAATATTTTCGGCTTTTCAGATAATATTTTTAATAATATTTCCATATCTTACTGAAATACTAATATAAAATATAAAGGTTAATTATCATATTGGCCACTCAACTTATTCAAATATATCATTTCAAACACTAAAGTTTTTTTGGGTCTCACTTACTACACTGTACTAAAACATAATATCATTTCCACCACTGACCTTAACATAATTCTTATATTCTAAATAAAATATTAATTTTTCACACTAAATAATTATTTATTAAAATATATCTATTTAAAAATAATAATAGTTAATAAAATAATATATAAATTAAATAAATAATTTGATTAAATTAATAAATTATATAAGATAATAGAATATTTGAAAAATATTTATAAAACAATTTATTTAATTTATATATTATTTTATTAAATATTATTGATTTATAAATATAATATAATAAATAATTATTTAGTGTGAAACATAAATATTTTATTTAGAATATAAGAATTACGTTAACGATTCCGTTATTTTTAATAGGGCAGTGGTGGAAATGATATTTTGTTTTAGTACAGTGTAGTAAGTGATACCCCAAAAACTTTAGTGTTTGAAATGATATATGTGAATAAGTTGAGTGGCCAATATAATAATTAACCCTAAAATATAATATACCGCAGTACAATATTCAATTACTTGTTGCATGAGAGTGATATTAAATTTAATAAGGTATAATATATAAATTTCTTTGGTTTATAAATATTTTGGAGAAAGACTTATCTTATCACGAAGAGGTCAGTACATAATGTGTACTATGATCTACCGCTCCAATTCTCTAGTGGACGGAACATAATATAGGGTTAATAGGCAAATTCATCATTGAACTTGTACTAAACTTGCAACTGAGTAACTGAGCTAAAAAAACTTGCAAACACATAATTGAACCACATATTATCTCCAATCGTATCATTGTATTAAAAAAAGCTTGCACGTCGTTAAAATTTTGTTGACTTTAAACGGCGGTCCGTTAACTATTGCCACATAATTGCCACATAAGTATACACATTGGCAGCCACGGTGGTAAATTTGAAATGGGAACGGGTCAACAAAAGATCCCATGACCCGAATACAAAACAATTGGTATTTCCCACAAAAACCCATTCTCTCTCTTCTTCTCACCAAACGCAACTCTCTCTCTCTTAAACACAGATATCTCTGTACGATCGAGCTTTGGAGAAGATGAAGAAATCGAAGGTAGCAAATGCAAACTATGACAATGATTTTGAAGACGAGGAAGGTCGTTCTATATCGACTGAACTTGTACGGAAAAACCAGAAGACAAAGAAATCGAAGCAAGCAAACCCAAGCCACGATAGTGATTTTGTGGACGAGGAAGGTGCTTCTGTAATGACGAAGAGTGAAGCGAAGAAATCGCAGCAAGCCAAACAAAGTGATCGAGATCCTGACAGCGATTTTGAAACCGAGCTTGGTGGTACCTCAACTATGTGAGTAAAGCCCTTCATCTTTTTTTTAGTCTCATATTGTAGTTGCATGTGTAGTAGGAACTTTATTTTTTGTTATGTCTGGTTCTTGAGCATAAACCCTAGCTTTATGTTTATGTTATAGATGGCAGTTGTGGTGATTATATGTTATTACAATCTTACAGGAGTAAAAGGGTCAGTATTGAGGTTTATTATGGTGGGTATTTTGTGCATATCCCAAAATTCCATTATGCTGGCTTAAGAAAGCTTATAGAAAATGTTGAATTGCAAAGAGTGAGTGTAACTGAAGTGGAACAATTAGTGAGTAATGCCTTAGGGTCTGCTATGGGGGAGTATGACTGTCTTTTTTACCATTATGGTCAGTTAAAATTATTTGACGAAAAAGGCAAGGAAGAAGTGGAAAGGGTAGTTGAGAACAATGCCACATTTCCTTTATTTGTGGTGCATCTTAATACTGGTGAGGGCAGCGAGGAAGGCCATACTGTAGTTGGTTGCAAAGAGAAAGAGACGTCGAGCATGAGAAAAGAAGGTTGAAGGCAAAAAAGAAGTGCCAAGAAGAAGAGTGCTTCTATCAAGGGTAAGAAAGGGGACAAAGGAAAGAAGGTTGTAGAGGATTGTGATGATGGGGGAAGCAGTGAAGATGAACTAGAGAGGGGCAATGGCAGTTGCAGCGACGAGGAGTTTGATGACATAATGAAAAAGAGAGATGAAGTTAGAAAACAGCATAGGGAAGCTGAGATGGAAGATAGTGAGAGGATAAGGCAAATGATTAGGAATGGTGGCATTCCTGTGCATGAAGAGGGAAACATGTCAGATAGTAGTGGCGCACTTAAATCTGGAATTGGTGATAGTGATATAGAATCTGATGAAGAATTTGCTTATGCTGAACCACCAAGTAATTTGAAGAAAAGAAGAAGTGTGAATGAGGTTTTTAACAGTAATACAGGTGGCAGTCTGATAAAGTGGAGTCCAGGTTTAATATTTAGTAATAAAGTGGAATTCAAGAGTGCAGTAAGGGAATACTCTATTGCAAGTGGGAGACCACTTAGATACATTGTGGATGACCTACAGAGGATGCAAGTTGGGTGTGATAAAGGCTGTCCTTTTAGGATGTGGGTCTCATATGTCAAAGACTTTGATGGATGGCAGATAAAGACAGTAACTGAGGACCACAACTGCATATACCACTTTTCAAACAAGCTAGTTACTGCTAAGTACTTGGCAGATTTGTATGGTTCAAAGATAAGAAGAAATCCCAACTGGAAGCTTACAGAGATGAGAGAGGAGTTCAAGACTGTGCTTAAGGTTGAAGTTTCTGAATGTATGTGCTGCAGGGTAAGACAACAAGCTTTAAGTGATGTCCATGAGGAGATGGTAAAGCATTATGCAACTTTGAGGAGATTTGGTGGAGAAATATTGAGGAGCAACAAGAACAATACAGTGAAACTTACTACAACAAGGCTGCAGGAAGGAGATCTACCACA
>JAUEJK010119941.1:0-11371 GCA_032274865.1 Eryngium alpinum | reverse complement strand
TATTACTATATGTACATATATTAGGAACAATATGGTAGAATAAATTAAAAATGTCTACTGGACACATAGTATAATAGGGTGAATAGTTTTAGTTTAAAATTTTAGGAATTTAAAAGTTTTGAATATGTCGATATAGAGTCAAGTTCTCCTAAAAACCATTGTTAAGCTAAAAACTAAAAACCTTTTTAATACCATTGGATTAAAATATATGTACGATCTAGATTTTAACATCAGGCGGTGGCATTTTTGAAAATTTATAAACAAATTAGGGATAAATATAATATACATCATATACTAATTCTAACTCCCCTTTTCACCATTTTCTCAATCTAATCGAAGCTCTCTCAGCTCTCTTCTTAAATATGCTTACTGCGATTCTTAAAATCAAACAAAAAGATGGATTCTGTTATACGTTCATCAGGAAATCACTCAATACGCTAACACAGAATAGGTAATTTTAAAACTTTGCTCTAATCGAATGGCTAGGGATTTATAAATAAAACCTTCATCGATTTATTTATGGTGTTGATTATTTTTTTATTTGATCGAACACTATTAGTGTGTTTTATAGTAGCATGTTTTATGTTAATTTGATAGTTTCTTCAATTGAAGTTTAGCTGGATACTTTTTGTTCATTGCTAGTCATATTGTGAATACTCAACTTAATTGCAGCTATCAGTTGAGATAATCTTTTAGTAATTTATTTCAACAAAGTCAGTTTGTTGACCAACAGTACAGCGAAGCCTAGATCCTGCATGCACAACCCAACAACAGAAGGACAAGAAGACTTAATGTTTCTGTAATTCTAGGTTATTGATTTGAGCTTTGGGACAATAACCTTGCACCCCTTTCTAGATATAAGTTTAAAATTAAATTTGAGCTTTTGAACAGTGGTCATAGCTACCTTCGAACCTAACATTGCTTTATTTTTAGTAGTGTTTAAGAAATGAGTTTGTTAGTAGTGTTCGACAACTTTGTTTTGTTGACCATTAGTTAGTTCAACAGCTTTGTTCTGTTGACCATTAGTTAGTTCAACAGCTTTATTTTGTTGACCATTAGTTAGTTCAACAGCTTTGTTCTGTTGACCATTGGTTAGTTCAACAACTTTATTTTGTTGACGTGGAGAATGTGATGATTATACATGTGTTTACGCATCTTTTTTTAAAAAAATAATAGCATATGCCATACTTTACCTTATATGGATAAGTTTGTGATATTGGAAAAAGTTGCCTTGTACCATATGTTACAAAATTGCCTGTAATATTATGTTTACCATATTTATTGAGATTTAGATGCAGAGGGCTAGAAAATAAGTTTTTT
The DNA here is from genome assembly GCA_032274865.1 of Eryngium alpinum. NCBI lineage: Eukaryota > Viridiplantae > Streptophyta > Magnoliopsida > Apiales > Apiaceae > Eryngium > Eryngium alpinum. The sequence continues at coordinate 10,051 of JAUEJK010119941.1, read as the reverse complement.
TTTACCTAGTTTGAAATTCTTTGTTACAATTAATTTTCTTGCCAATGCGATAAATGGGGAGTTCTATGTTCACATTTATTGGGTTCACGAGAAACTTAAAAAAATTTCTAGCGAGTATCAAGTAGTCAAGCTGTTTAACATAACCAACGGACGTGGTTCAACTGTTATCATACGTCTTTAAGATCTAAGCAACCTAGTTATTGAAGGTTACCTCTTTAAGATATAAGCAATTTAGTTATTCTGGGTTTCCTATCTTAGGTATAAGTAACCTATTATTGAGAGTTCAAGTCTCATAGAGCCATGTGTGAGAAGACTTTTTGAATTCTATGTGCTAGAATATAACCAAAGAAAAATATTTTACATCATATAGACAAACTTAACCATACATCTAGTGCAAATTAAAAATATAAGTTCTATTTTAAAATTTATTATAATAAATAATACAAATTTAGACTTAGAATTCAATATAAATACAATTTTAAAATATTTATTTTTCAATTTTTATTAACAAATTATAATAAAATATAAATTCACTCTGTATACTACAAATTTATAAAAGGAGTAAACTAATTTTTAGTAGTGTTTAAGAAATGAGTTTGTTAGTATTTATTTATAATAGTTAGTTTATGACAACTGGTCTGTTGACCATCACTTAGTTCAACAGCTTTGTTCTATTGACCATTAGTTAGTTCAACAGCTTTATTTTGTTGACGTGGAGAATGTGATGATTATACATGTGTTAAGCATCTTTTTTTAAAAAAATAATACAATTAATAAAGCTTGTTGAGTCTGGCAGTGTGATAGGTAAAGGAAATCTACAATCTCTCCATGAAGACTCTCAATATTGGCGGAAACATTTAAAGAATATGCAGCCGAATGCTTGCAACATCTCACGTCAACCAACGACATTCTTCAAAGGTGTGTCGTAGCAGAAGGTGGAATACAAAGTCTGTTGACTTACTTAGATGGTCCACTTCCTCCAGAATCTGCTGCAGGTGTGTTGAGGAACTTGGTTGGCGCAGTTTTTGAAGCTATTTCAATTTCACATGATCTCCTTCAAATATTGGTTCATGTTCTAAAATCCGGATCCTTGGCTGGAAAACAAGTTGATGCCTCAGCAATTTATCTAATTTGCAAGTCTGCTATAAATTATTGGTGAAGCTGGTTGTATTACTCTGCTTGTACAGATGCTGGAAGCTAAAATAAACAGTAATAGAGAAGTTGTTGCACAAGCACTCTCAAGCTTGATAAATCTTTCACAGAATTGCAGGAAAGTTAAACATAATGAGAAAAATGTGCCAAATTTGGTGCAACTTCTCGACCAAAGTAATCAAAACATTGTTAAGTAGTATGTAGTTACTTGTCTTACATTTCTTTCCTCTAACAAGAAGTGTAATCTAAAACATGGACCACATCATGTTACTAGCACTTGCTGTATTCAAGAGATTACGAAGAAGGAATAATGACAGAAAATAGCCAAATTGCTAAAAAAATAAAATTATATACAAATGTACCATTCAAGTTCTTGAGCCATCAATATACACGGAGCACACCATGTTGCATAAAATCAATTATCAGTGACACACTTCTTTATCCTTTTATAAGCTCTTAGATCTCCGTCGTCGACAACTTTTTTGCAGCACCAAGCGACAGAACAATCCATATAAAAATCTCAAACTTCAAAACCCCCAAATAAAAATAACCACAATTACAAAAAAAGGATTCAAATAAACAAAAAAAACCCAAACTTTGTTACACATTCCAACACTACTGCCCTTCAAATTTAGTTTCTAATTTTTCTTTACCCATTCACAAAAATGAATTTAAACCAAGGGTTAACACAAATCTTAGGTTTAATTTCACTTTTCTCACTTCCCCAATTAAAATATACTACACAAAAAATGTGAATTCCTAAAAGAATTCGAATAAAATTAAAAACGACCCCCAAAACCAAAAATTATTCCAAGAAACTGAAACAACAAAAGAACTTAAGTGAATAAATACTATAAAATATACATACCATATGGTAATCTTCTGAGATGTTTGCCTGAAGGTGGTTTACAAACCAATTTTCTTGTGGATAATGTTGAAATTTGGAAAGATTTAGTACCTGATGAGGAAAATAGCATGTTGGGTTTTGATTTTGAGGTGAATTGAGAGTTGGAGGGCGGTGGAGGAAAGAAGAAGGGAGCTGGAATTTGCATTTTATACTGTCTATCTCTAAAATCTGTGAATTAATAACTGCACTATTCAAATGACACTGACAGCACAGAAAATAGTAAACCATGTTTTTAACTCTTACCATCAAAGTCATTTTTGAATAATTAACTAAAAAGAAATAGTCAACAGTATAAAGGTGTTGAACTTGACAAAATATTAGAATAATATTCTTTCATGAAATTCAAAAAGAAAATCATCAGTAATTAGATACTATCAGTGGATAATACAATATATATAACACTTGAAATCCATCTAATTCCCAGCTAAAATATCCAACTCCAATTAATAAGATCATCAGCATCATCACCAAATTACACAATCTGTTTAAAGAAACTATAATTTTTCTCTGCAAATAAAAACAAATATCACAAAAAATATTAGTTCAAGAGAATAGTTTACTACTTAAACATAAAACTACTAACCAACAACTTAATTATGTTGACTACTTTTCAATAATTAAACTTACCATTCAACTGCACTACTATTTTCAGCTTCAATATTTTTGTCCGTCTGAGAAGCAACATTGTTCTTCATAGGACAATTTCTCTTATCATGACCATCAGAAGCACCATAAAATCCACATTTTCTCACTGATTTTGAACGATCTTTCATAGATTTTTTAATTCCACTCTTGATTCTCTTTCCACATCCCTTGTTTCTACTCTGATGTGGTACATGAATGAAAACTTCAGATGGAGCAACAGAACCTATTAAAGTTTCCCTAAATTCCTTTTTGTTCTCCTTCGACCACCACCAAGTCGATCACGTAATTTTTTTTCCAATAACTTAATTTCATTATGTAAAAATTCAATTTCTTTCGTTTTTGAACCAACTAAGCTAAAACATGGTTGCACATCGAACCAGACTTCATTTAGTTTGAATCCAAATTTTCCATATTAGAACATTGCTCAGAAATTCTTAATGTATTATTCTTCTTCTCACCATTTTTTGTCCAACGATTACGAATAAGTGTTCTAGGAATTTTTTTAATGTCACCATTATTCAAAGCAAATAAAGAATGTCTACAAGGAAATCCAACCTTCTCAAACATACGGCACGAACACAATGCATCATTATTTGACAAGTTATGCCTCATCTGTAAGTAATTAAACATCTAACTCAATGAATTATATAGAAAAAAAACAGAACAACTAAACGGAATGCAAACAACAACCAGATCAAAGAATATATTTTTTTAAAAAGTAATGCTAAAATGGTTAGAAATGAGGTGCCTAAAACTCAACTATATTTCAAACTATTAATAGTTAAAAAGTTAGTGTGCAGGGAATAATATATACAATTTAACTGAAACTTAAAATTTTTGATTAACAAAATTTTATTTATTGAACATTAAAATCTAAATCTGCTGACCAAAGATTTAAGTGTAATTACTTTATCCAAATATCATTACAGGTCAACAAAAGTCTAATTTATTAAATATTAAAAAAATTGATCAGCATTCTAAGGGAGTGTTTGAACTAGGGTTCTTTCCTCATATAAGAGACAAGAAAGTTCAACAAGTGCCTACAACACCTGGATGTGTTGAACATTTAAACTTAAACATATTGGCCAACAACACAAATATGTTGATTCTACTCTATATAACTACATTAATTTTTTAAATAAAGTTGAACACCATGTTTTATTCCTGAACAAATTAACCAAATTCAAATACTATGAAAAATTAAAAATAGAATGCATACCTCAAATAGTTTATCGTTCTTCTTCTTCTCTTTTAATAAAAAAAATCTTCACATCATCCGATTCAATACAACTTTGAATTTTTATCTCGATAAAAGAAGCATTCAACTCGTTCTGTACATCGTAAAAAATTATACAAGTGTAGATGTTTGCAGCATATTTCTCAAGGGCCAAAGAAGTAGTAGTCATTGGCAATGATATTGCAGACTCGTGATTCAACTTCAAATTTACTTGGCGTTGTTTATCCATAGCACTGTCAAATCGCATATAAAATTGACATAAAGTATCACCTTTTCAGAGAAAGAAAATGACTGAAGAAAAAAAAATTCAATCTCAGATCTGTTGTTCTTAACAATCCAAACATAAGAGCATCTTTAAAATATGCATGAACCCAAAACTCTCTAATTTCATACAAACCAATAAGCCAAGCATTATCCTCTAATTTGAATTCAGATATTATCGTTATTCAATCCCTTTCAAACACATCAGGCCCTTCATCTTCATTCCAGATCACATTGTTAATCTTTTTCATAAAGTTAGAATGATCTGACATACAAATTTTCACCTAAATAACAAAAAAGGAACAAAAACAAATTAAGATAACAAAAAATATTGAACTTACTGTTCAACAACCTCAAAATGTTGAGCGTTCAATAACTTTAAAACTCTAAACAAATAATATGTTATTATACATAAATTAAATATTACATACTAAGTTAGAGCGAAACATACACAAGTAGATGAATTTGACTAAGAATCCTAAAATAAATTTGGATTTCATTTTTTCGGGGCCTCTCTCACGAGCTAGGCATCAAACATAAATATAAGAAAAATAGAATTATGATAATCTATATACTACCAAATACGACTTGATACAAGATAAACGTCAGCTAATCGATTGTATGGTTAGTCTAAAATTTAATATCAACCTAGCAATCACAAAGATTCAAGACACATACAACTAAAATTTAATATACCTTCTCGGGAATTTTTTTCATGATATGCCACATACATAATCGATGCCTAGTCTTATCTCCAAGAACATCAGGAATAGCTTGCTTCATAGCTGGACATTGATTGGTAATAATCATCAATTGTTTACGTCACTTGGCACGAACAAATGCATCTAGTAACCAACTGTAATGTTCTATATCCTCATTCGATAACAAACCAGCACCAAATGTAACACACTTCTTGTGGTTGTCAACACCGATGAATGGCACAAAAACCATATTACACCTATTTATAATAGATAATGTTAATTCATCTCAACTCCATATAAAGTAATTGATTCATTAATTAATGATAACAAAATTTAATAATTATAACTACTGGTCAACAATCTGAATCTCTAGAACTTCAATAACGAAACATCTAAAACAATAACTTCAATCAAAAAATTAAAACAAAATAAAATTAACTTCACATGTATTCTATATTAATTGGATCAAAATACATAAATAACAAATATAAATATAAAATTATTCTTAAAATAACAATCAACTTACATATTTGTTCGAAATGTAGCGTCAAATGACAAGGCATCGCCATAGGTTGTAATTTTTTTTCTTCTAATTGGATCAACCCAATTTTTTTCGTCAAACAGTTCAACTCATCAACCCCATATTCGAAGTAGGACCCTTCAAACGTACTCTTTTTATCATTGAACTTGTCAACAATCATTTGTGCATCCTAATGTCCAATATAAAGCTTCAAATCACGGTGAAATTTTTTAAAATCTGTACTTATCGAATCAACTTTTGAGTTTCCTCCTACCGTTTCTTTCATTAAGCTATTCGCTTTAGATACACATATATTCACTTTATTAGCACTATACACAAATCTCTTCTGATATCATGACATTTGACGACTTGATTTTAAGAACTGTCGAGATCTTTCTTCAACTAAGACATGGTTATGCACCTCATGAAAAGAACGAACTTGATAACCATCGGATGTAAAAGTTAAAATAAATTTTGCACTACAATCTGACCTAGTTACAACATTCTTTCGTTTCTTTCGAGACTGTTTATTATCACTTATAGAACCACGATCCTTGTGGGTTTCATTAAAACCTTTGCGGTTACAGAGAAGATGCTTTAATGTAATGATACCATTATAACTTTTCTCTCTGTCCCTCGACGTATATCAAAACCGCATGCTCGCCCATAAGCCTGATAAAAATGTATAGCATCATCTAATACTTTTAACATTTAATTAACACGGGGCTTCAACTTTTCATCACATTCAGGTATATAATATCTACAACCACCAGGCGATCGGCGACAATTAGATGCAGATTAATGAGAATCAGAACTAACATATAAGCCACAAACATCACCATCAAATGTGCCATCCGATATAACAAACGGACCATTGTCATTTCTTGCACCACCTACAAAAATTAGAAAAATTAGAGCCACTCCTACAAATGCTTGATTCTACAAGCTTAAGTACACCACTCTTATTAAAATTAAAAACCTAAATTCCTTATTTAATAAAAAAATTCACCATAAAATTAGCTTATTTATAGGCAGGCCATTGTAGCACCACCACTAGATTGGCATCAGTCTGCTAAACTATGTCTAACCAACTTAATCTTTTACCGAGGAATCAATAAAAATGACAAAAAAGAGACGTATCACAAAGAAAAAAAGAGTGTGTCATATTAACTCCACTACATCTAGTTATATTTTTTTTTTGTGCAAGTCAAAGCCAATAGTTAAAAAGTACTCATAGTTATTCTTATGATACCTCATATTTTGATAATTTTGATTTTTCTGATTTGAATTCTAAACGACAGAAAGTGGATTCTCTATCCAAAGCCAACCACAACTATATAAAAGGACTTGCAACTACGAAGCCAGTACTCTGGACAAAATTTGACAATAAACATACAACTTAACAACATTAAACAAAAAATACAACTAAAAAACAACTCTACTATGCTGTCATTCTCAGATCCAAATAAGCTAAGACAATTTTAACACAACCAAGTATACTAAATTTACAACCCCAAAACTATTTCAATACAACACCTATAAGTCTCAAAAAATTATAATTATAAAATAAATATGCATAAACTAAACCTAAAACTTTTATACAAAACTAATTGAGCAAATTTTATAAATCAAACCTGATTACGTAGCCTCCAGCTGAAAGTCCATAATCTCCATTAAACCAATAGAATGAAATTAATACTTGATTGAAAAAAGTATGATCGCTTAAGGAATATGTTTGTTGCGTGATTGCAGATGAGATCAATTCCAAAATAATTTCTCGAAGTAAATTCACCTTATGCGCCGTAGCTATAATAGATATTAGCAATAATCAGGAAAAAATCGACTAAATCGTAAGAATAGCAATGGAAGAAAAAGCTCGGGGAGAGAGAAACTCATAGATGAATTGAGAAAAAAGAGAGAAGAAAAGATAAAATCAGTAAAATAAAATTCTTAAATTGGTTGGAAATATGACAATAATACCCTTTACCTAAGTTTAATTTCATATAAATCCTCCGATCGTTAATTTTTTTAATCCAATAAATAATATAGGTTTTTAGTTTTTAGGTTTGTATATGATCTCTTGGCTGTTGATATATATGGACTAATTGAAGATGGTGAAATACAATTGAATAAAATCAATTAGAAGACAATAACATGAACACATATAAAAGCAAGAAAATGATAATGAGATGTTTAATGTTAAAATGTGGGTATTGGTGGTCTTCGATGACAAATATTGATACTGTATCGTAATAATAAGAACAAGTTACGTATATTACACTCTCCCCATATATTATAATGGCTCCCCAAATATCATAATTGTTTTATATTGAGTAGGTACGATTTGGTTTTAGTTATATACAAGTATCCCTTGCCCGCGCTACGCGTGCGAGTAGAAAATATATATTACATATTTAATTATAATGAAATATTACTATAGATAAAAACAAAGAAATAAATTTATATCTTTAGACTCCATTTATTTAGAGGAAAATATTATATTGTAAAATATTATTTGTAATTAATTAATAAGTCATATCGAGTTTAGGGTATTTTGGGAAAACTGTCTTTTCTATTTTTTAGAATAGAGGTAAAAGTGTTACTATTAATCTATCCGGACCGCGTAAGGGACTATACTTAGTATGTTTGATTTGATTTATCTTTTTTTTTGAAATAAAATAGAGAAAAATATTTTGAGAAAACAGGTCGTGCTAAGTCACTTTATTCCTGCACTGCATAGCCAATCCATACCTCAATAAGACTCCATATTTTCGCCCGTGTTAATAAATATAATTATTTAAAAATAATATTATTATTTAAGGTTTTATAAATAAATTAAATTAAATTAATTAATTAATATTAATTATTATATAATATATAATAAAAATATTAGTATATATATAATAATTAAGAGTGGTATATATAATAAAATAAGTAGATAAAGTAGATAAAAATAAAGTAATTTTATTTTTAAATTTTTAAATACATATAATAATTATAATCATGGGTTAAATATCTTAATTTCTTAATAACAAATGTTAAAACTGAATAAATAACAGAAAAATATATAAAATTAAATATTTATGAAATAAACTGTAGTAAAAAAATAATATTTTAAAATCACTATTGAATGAGAAAGATTTGTAAAGGATAAATCAATATATCACACTCAAAAAATTTTAAAATCTGAACACTCACATGGGATAACTTTCTAAGTTTTGAAAGAAAGAAATTAATCTTCATAATTAAAGAAAATATAAATCTAAAATAGACATAAATTTAAAATAATATTCAACAAACAGTTGAGATTTATACTATTGGAATAGTAATTTTTATTCCTTATAAACTACAAACATCATTAGTTCTCAGTCACAGTTTCATAATTGTATAATTATTTTAAAATCATTTTTAGTTGATAACTGTCAATTTTTATTTTTTAAGTTATTTCATTATAATTAGATCTTATAATACAACAAAGCAAGACTTTTAAATTGAATAAAATCAAGCTTAAAAAATTTATAAATAATTATAAATATTCATGCACTCTATCCTGAAGTAAACAAATAAAACTGCAAACAACCAAATATAAGCTTCTATTCAACTCATCTGCAACTAACAAATGTAAATAACAAAATCCTTGTACATGCAAAACTTCCACCAAATATCAATCCCAATATAGCATCCTCTTAATTCCAAGAAAAAAACTGGATCCTGGCATTTAAAGCAAGAGATAAAATATTTTATTTCCATTAGCTTGGAAATTTTTAAAAAAATAACACATTCATGTTACGGTAGCAGATGCCAATAAATTTGAGTAGAAATCAAACTAAAGTGCTAGAGAATAAAAACGCATATAGAATCGTGCAGGGAAGTGCAGGGAATTCCATTAAAGACGTATATGAGAGCTGATGATGCAACAAAAATTTATAAAGTGTCACCAACAACAGTATCCATTAACTTGAAAAGGATAAGCGATGCCTGACGGGATAAACAAAATAAAATTAAATGATTGTGAACCTTAGTGAGCTTTCAAGGGGGTTACTGGGGTTCCATATTAGTAACTTATATGGGACCCCTAATTTATAAGTTACTTAGAGCATCTCCAATGCTATTATGTAAAGTGGTTATGTAAAATGTTGCGAAATATGGATTATCTAAAATATAGAGAACTTAAAATGGGTTCATCTCCAATGGAATTATCTAAATATTAGTTATATATTTTAAAAAGTGATATTTTACAATTATTTTTAAATTTAAAAATTATTAATAAAGCGGGAGGGATGAGGTGGAGTGAGTGGGAGATGAAGTGGATAAAATAGAGAAGATCGAAGAAGCTGTAAATTTGGAGAGTCAATTAGTGATTCTTTAAAAATTTAGATAAACAGGGTTTGCCGTTGGAGAAAATAATTTTAGATAAAATTATAAATTTAAGGAGTCACGTAGGATATACATAACTCATTGGAGAGGCTCTTATTATGTGTTTATTAAAAATGTCATTTCAACTTATAAGTTATTTATAAGTTCAATTTTTCAAAGTACCTAACTAACTTGAAACTTTTAAGTTACATTTGACTTATATTTTTAAGTCAACTTATAAACTTTAAGTCATAAGTAATTTATTTTAAGGT
>JAUEJK010119833.1:0-11371 GCA_032274865.1 Eryngium alpinum | reverse complement strand
ATCCAACAACACTTCCAAGAAAGTAGGGGAATCTAATAAGAAAGTTAAAATTTTACCTTATAAATCATGAAAATCTCTTTCCCGTTAACATCAAAAGACGAACTCATTAAAACCTCAAAAAATAAAAAGATTATTGATTCTGCTTTAATAATAGGTGTTGTGTTGGAAGAATTTTAATAGAAGTTTACTTTATACAGATAAGTACTATTTTATAAAATAAAATTAATAAAAATATATTTTGATGATGATGACAAAAAAAGTTTCATGTGTAAGACATTAAGTGTGATAGTAATAAATAAATTATTAAAAAAAATTCAATTTTATGTAAATATTTATATATATGATATATAACGGATAATTAGTTTTTTAATAGAATATAAACAAACACAAAGATTTTATAGGTAATATTAGTTTATAATAAAGACCCATGCAATGCACGGGATTGCCATATTACTATATATAAATTAAATATTGAGAGATAATATGTAAACGGATAATATTATATCTTATATATAAATATTATATATTATATAGATAATTGTTTTTACATACATTATATATAAAGTGATAATTATCTATTCTAAATTTTTAGAAATATAAATAAAAACAATGACTTGATAAATAATATTAATTTATAAAAAGCATATATATATATATATATATATCGTATTATATATAAATTAAATATTGAGAGATATAATATTAATCAAATACTAATTGAATAAGGATGTATTCCTATGTATATATACATAATATATAAATAGATAATTAATTATTAAACAAACATGAACACCTAATAAATAATATAAATCTATAAAAAATTATATAAATAATATTAATAAAATAAAAATTAAATAATGTACATTATATACATAATATAAAGCGGGTAATTATTCATTCAAAATCTTTAGAAATACATTATATACATAAATATATTTAAACAAATTATTACTTTATAAAATAATAAAAATTTTAAATTATATAATTATTAAAATATAATAATAATAATGATTCTGGCATTGTACGGGATTGAAAGCTAGTTTTGTTGGGCAGCAAATAATAATGTCATAACACTGCAATGTAGGTCATAGTGTGGACTGCAAGATTGTCAATGCAGCTCCATAGTTTCAATTGTATATATACATATAGAATAATTGAGAACCTTCAACACTGCAAGTTAATACAATAATAATACTGCAGTTCCAATGTTAACCAAGACTTGAGCACTACACCTCTTTCAAATAATGAACAGGTGGTGTTCAAGATTTTTATTTATGTCAAATAAATTATACCTAGTCAAATAGTTAAGTTTGTCACAATGTTGTGCCAAGATAAAGTGAAGATTTAGCTTGCAGTCCAAGTTATTTTGCAGTCCTTGAGATGAATTCTGATTTGAAGACAAGGGACTGCAACTGGAAATAGGATCATAGTTAACCAGGGGAGACAAGGAAAGTGACTGTTAGTTGCATCAGCAAGAGGATAAATCTGCTTTACAGAAACTGCTAAAAGACTGAAGATATGGGATCACACAAAGCTAGAGGGACCATAACAATATCAAAGTTCCGTTTGTTTAGACCGCAACTGTGGCAGCCAACTGATGGACAAAGGTTGACCAGATTTGGAAAGGTTACACTTTTGCAACTCTATTGTTTCATTTCCAGTTTAGGCAATTTATGTAATACAAGTAGTTCTCTTTGTAGCATTTCCTTGCATGTTGTTTTTCCAGAGTTCTTAGAGAATATCTTGTAACTAGAAAGACTTCATTGCAGACTAACTTAGTTTTGGTAAAACCTATTTGTGAAGATGTTAAACTTCACTGCATATCATTTATATAATAATAGTGTTTGATAAATTTTGTTCTTATTTATTGTTTTCATTGATACAGCTCTTTCATCACATTGTACTTTCAAATCTCACCCACACAAACTTATACAGTTATCTATAGGAGTGGACTGCAACTTGACACTGAAAAGATTTGCCAAAAACTTGATAAGTAGAATTCAACTCCCCCCCCCCCCCAATGCACCTTGAATTCAGAAGTAACAATTAGTATCAAAGCTTGTTAACAGATTCTACTTGCTAAGATTCTTGGGAAAATGAGTTCTAAAGGAAACAAGATTCCTCTGTTGGTTAGAAAGGAGTACTTCTTCTGGAAAGCAAGGATGGGAGTTTTCTTGCATTCTCAAGATCCAGAGTATCTTAGTGTGGTGGATTCTGGTCCCATTATTCCTCAGAAGATAGTTCCATCCAGAACAGAAAATGGAGTGGAGATTCTAGAGCACATGGCACCTAAGGAGCTTGAGCTTATGACAAAGGAGGAGAAGGAATCTTACCACAAAGATAGGAAGGTAATCAACATTTTGTTATCTGCAATAGATAATGAGATGTGGAATATTATTGTTAGTTGTAGAACTCAGAAGGAAATTTGGGACACCATTGAATTTTTGTGTGAAGGAACAAAGGATGTGAGAGAAAACAACATTCAAGTTTTGACTCATGAGTATGAAAGCTTCAAGAGAAAGATTTGAGAAAGTTTGACTAATTTATATGGGAGATTCAAAAGATTAGTCAATGATCTCAAGTTATTTGGAAAGACCAATACAAATTAGGACATGGTTGGAAGGTTTATGAAAAGAGGGTGGGATGTTAAGACTGTATCCATTGAAGAGGCTAAAGATATGAATGTTATGACTCTTGAACAACTCTATGGTAATTTTCAAACTTATGAACTGAAGATTCATCAAAGTGATAGGAAGAGTACTAATGGGATAATTTAGTTGAAGAATGACCTGAGAAAGCTGTAGATCAGTTTGACGAGAATGATATTAGCAGGGTTCGGGATGAAGCCTAGGCATTTGTTGCTAGAAGGCTCAATAACTTCAGATCTAGAGGCAAAGGTAGAGGGACTACAAGTTGAAAACCAAGGACTACAGTTAAACATGTAATAAAAGTACCAAGCCGAATGTAACTTGCTATAACTGCAAGGAGCCAGGTCACTTTGCCACTTAGTGTAATAAGCCTAAAGCATCAAAACAGGGCACTACAACCTCAAGCAATAACAATGTTCAGGCAGAGTTGGAAGAGTTAAGGATTTATTGTAGAATTCAAGGATTGGGCAGAAGAGATGTAGAGGAAGAGTTTAAAAATATTGGACTTATGGCCACCACTCCATCACATGGAAATGTGTCTAGGAATATATGGGTTCTTGATAGTGGATGTTCTAGGCATATGATAGAAAATGAAACCCTACTAAGTAATATGGAAGCAAAGCCTGGTCCCTTGGTTACTTTTGAAGATAAGGGAAAAGGAAGGATTTTTGGGTATGGTCAAGTTTTGTATGGGAATGTTATCTTGGATGATGTTGCGTTAGTTGATGATTTGAGATATAATCTGTTGAGCATAAGTCAGTTGTGTGATAAAGGGTATTCTTATCATTAAAGTTTTAATGGACATTGGAACTTCAGTGGATATTCTCTTCCTCAGAGTTTTTCTTAACATGGGATATCAAGATCAGTAGTTAACACCTTCTACTTTATCGATGCTTGGGTTTAATGGGTTGGAGGTTCATATTGAAAGAACAATTTGATTGCCAGTAACTTTGGGGCAAGGTTCGATTGAAGCTGTCAAGATGATAAACTTTATGGTGGTTAAGGTGCCTTCGTACACTGCTATTTTGGGAAGAATAACTTTATATCAGTTTAAGGCTATAATATCCTCCTATCACTTGAAGGTGAAATTTCTAACAAGTAACAGAATTGGAACCCATTTTGGGGATCAAAAGATAGGAAGATAATGCTCTGTGGAAGTGGTAAGGTATAATGTGGCTGAGGGGTAAGTGTTATGCTTGCAAGATAAGGAAGCTAAAGTAAGGCCAAGACGACTAAAAGAAGAAGATAGGGAAATGGATATGTGATCTTTAATGAAGAGATGAAGAAGGAGCGACCTTACTTCAGATGGAACCACTGATGATTGGTGTTAGAATTGGGGGCAGCCTTTAACTGGAGTAATGGTAGATGATAGGTTGTCTGAAAATATATTGATGCCATATGAATGCTTATGAGGGATCTCTGTATAGATTCAATGATACGGAGACTCAAGTGGAAGGAAGCAAACCTTTGGCATCACATTGGGAGATTATCCACGACAGGTCATTCGTACTTTGTTATATTTAGCTGTGAAAGCTTTTACTTATTCTAGAGCAATATTGGGAAGACCAACAATATATGAATTTAAGGTTGTACCATCAACCTATTATTCAAAGATAAAGTTCTCAACTAGGGGTGGAATTGGAGATGTAAAAGGTTGTGCTAGGAAGAGACTAATAGAATGAGTAGTCATCAAGAAGGAAAAAGTTACCGTAACAATGATGGAATGGCAATATGAAATTCTGAATTCGAAAAAGATAAGAACAAGTGTGGTGCTTGGCAGTCCCTTTGTGAAGAGGATTATGGATATAATTCCACCTCGGGGGTTTAAGATGCCTGATGCCTAAACTACCTCACTATGATGGAATGTCGGATCGTATAATTCATCTACAGAATCTATCTCAAGCTCTGAACTCCCAGACCATAACCGAAGATTTAAAGTGTAAGATACTTCCTTCGACCTTGGAAATATTGGCCTACGGATATTATGAGAAGTTGTCTATGGGAAGCATTCGCTGCTACAAGGAAATTAAACGTTTGTTTGTAAAGACCTTTGGAGATTATAAGTGGTTGCCAAGTAAAGCTTTATTTCAATCAAGTGGGAATGGATGTTCAGAACATTATGGAATTTAGGGTGAAGTTTATCTTAATAGTTTGATAGGCCTTTGAGCAAATAAGAATAAAGTCATTTAGATCAGTAAGGATGATTCGACAATTATGTTGGTGTATGCACCATTATTTAGGTATGTTTCCCATATAAATTAAAGATCGTTTACGAATTACACTTGGTATGAAAATAGATTATTTATTCAAAAAAAAGTACAATACAAAGAAAATTTGGATATAACAATACAAAAAAGATTAAAAAAAATCAACTGGCTATCCTCCCCCGAACACTCCTCAGTGTCTCAAGGAGCATCCCCCTTATCCACCGGGCAACTCACATAGCTAATATTTATTGATGGGAACTCTTTTTAGAGAAACCTCATCGCTAAATTCCAATTGTTGTTGTGTTCCTAAGGAAACATCCTTATAGCTGAGTTCCTCTTCCTCTCCGCATAGTCATCCAATCTGAGAAAATCTCTAATTATTTGGCATTCACGACCTTTATTCTCATGTCGGAGCTTAGCCTGTCTGTCTATCAAGGTTTGCTGCATCTTAATAAGATCCAATATTTTTTTATTTAGTAGCTGAAATCTCTTATTTCAAAATAGACTATTTGATGAACACCCGCTTGGAGGATTGCACCCATCGCTTATCCATTTGATGAACACCCGCTTGGAAGTAGCTGTTTATCTATATTTAAAATAAAAAATCATAGGAACAAAGATAAAACGGGGCTAGGAAAGCAATGAAGGAAGAAAGAAAGAAGAGATACCAAGGCAACGGCTTGAGCACCAGTTGGGCCAACAGTGGAGGCGAGCATACTCTCCAGAGTATCTCTATCCTTTGGAGTGATGGAGCCTTCAACCCATTCTTGGGAAAGAAGAGTGTCAGCTATAACGGAATCCTTATTATAGATTCCTTATATACCTACGAAGACGGAATACTCTGCTATGGAGGAAGGAGAAGAATCACCGAGGAGAGAAGGACCAACACCCTTCGTTTAGCGAAGAGCTTTCTTGGACCTACTGCCAAAGGGATTCTCCGCACTAACCTTCTTCTTCCGCACGAGCCTGCTTCTTACGAGGCATAGATTTCACACGCTCCATAGCTATAAAAGAAATCAGGAAGTTATAAGAATATAAAAATATTAGGTTTGTGTACAATTAGAAAGGATAAGATAAGTACGTACCAGCATGAGAAAGTGTGGTTAGTCTAAGACGTGATATTACTCCTCCCAAAGAATACACATGTAGTTTACGGAGTAGCCTCCCTCTTATAGAAGTTTCACCACCTCCTCCTCCTCAAGGCTCAGCTTCAATTACTTCACTAGCCCTTCATGGGCATCCCCAAATTCTGTACGGAAAAGAGACTCCCATTTTTCTGTCTTCCAGTGAATGAAGAAGTATTCGTTCTTCCATCCTTTGATGGAATCCCACATGAAGGCAATGAAAAAGATAAGAGAAGCATTGTTACGGTGTTGAATTGTTATCCACCCCTCATGAGGGGTGGCATAATTCTTAAACTTAAAGATTTTACTAAAAATGGTCACTGTGGGCTCAATTTCCTTAGATCCGCAGATCCCAAGGAAGGTATGGGATAGTTTTATATCCATTAGGATACAGCTAAGCGGGGCAGATGCGTGCCTCAATAAGTAGGCGACATGTGAAGGAATGTGGTAGAATTCGAAGCCCCGAACGAAGGGGCTCCTTGAAGACACAAAGATGACCATTCCATGGGCATGGGCGGTCTGTGGCAGAAGGGAAAACCACCTCATAGTCGCCTAAGATGGCAAAAGTGACTGCAAGGTGTTCAATCTCCTCGTGAGAAAGCGTACGGGAGTGGCTATGGGCATCCAAATGGATGTTGCTCGGAAAATAAAGTTTCCACTCAGCTAGGAGTTTATGAAGTGGAACCCTAAAGGAATGAACAAGAGGAGCTCTTGAAGATGCCATGAGAACAAGGAAGGTATGAATTTTAGAGAGAAGATTGAGAAAATCTTGAGAAAAGTCGGAGAATGAAGAAATGAAATAAGGATGACTCCTTTTATAGCTTGAGGAGAAAAGTCAATGGTTGCAAAGGAAAGTCAACCGTCACCAAGAATACCCCTTGGCGTCAAACGCCAAGGAGTAGGATGAAAAGAGCTCAAATGAATATAGAGAACACCCCTTGGTGTGTTACGCCATGGAGGATGATGAAAAGTGCTCAAATGCGCATAAAGAATACCCCTTGGCGTGTAACACCATGGAAGAGGATGAAAAGCGCTTAAATGCGCAAAGAAAATACCTCTTGGTGTGAAATGCTATGGAGGAGGATTACCCTTGACGTGAAGCACCAAAGAGGAGGATGATAGGCACTTTAAAACATATAAGCAAGTCTCATTGGCGCGAAATGCCAAGGAGGAGAGGTGATCCTAACGGAACGCACCAAAGGCACAATAAACAAGTCTCCTTTGCATGAAATGCCAAGGAGGAGAGGTGCTACTCAAGAAATGCGCCAAATGCGCACATAAATAAGTCTCTTTGGCACAAAATGCCAAGGAGGGGAGGTGGTCTTCGTGAAACGTGCTAAAACCCCATATTGGAGGTACCCCTTGGCATTAAGCCCCAAGGAGGGTGTGGAATATGGGAAAAAAGGCCAAGGGTGCCCTTATTAGAGTCTCATTGGCGTTAAACGTATTAATTAATATTGAAAACAGAGGCAGCCCACATTAATTCTATTAGTTCCACATTATACTAATTCTGGTTGGTGA
Source organism: Eryngium alpinum (assembly GCA_032274865.1). Lineage (NCBI taxonomy): Eukaryota > Viridiplantae > Streptophyta > Magnoliopsida > Apiales > Apiaceae > Eryngium > Eryngium alpinum. Next base: position 3,871 of record JAUEJK010119833.1, on the reverse strand, counting down.
TCCAGGTTTGAGGCAGTCCAAGTAATTATCTTCGCTCTTAGGCTATCATAATCTAATACATTCGTACAGCTATATATATCAAAAGTCATAAATTATGATCAACTTCATTTGCATAACATTGTGTACCTAGATGTACGATGCCAGACAAACTGTTATTTTTTACATCTAGAACTTCAAGAAGAGAAGCATCTGCTAGCCGTGAGGAAATTGATCAAAAAAGTCCATTAAAACTCAGATCCAGCAAGAGTAATTGTCCAAGTCCACAAACTGGAAGAAAATGCACCAACTGTGTGAGTATGTTACCACTGAATTGGTTATAAGTTATAACAAAGCTGCAAAACTATGATTTCAATGTTGAACCACAGACCAAATTTTGAATAAAAGAGTCAGCCTTAGCAAGTTTAGTAGTCTTAGACAATATTGTGGAAGAAAAATCAATTAATTGAGAAAAAGACGCAGGAGTAACTTTTTTTGTAAAAAATAAATATTTTATCCCTAAATTGTTACAATATTAAATGGATGCATAAAAAGATTTAGGTCTTAAACATTTGTAAATCATTAGAATTATCAACAGAATGAGTAAATGAGATGACATCCACATTTGAGATAACTAATTACTGCAACTGAAAAAGTTGATCTTTATTACGGTGTACCTCAAACAAATGAAATAATGATCAGCGAGAAAATACTGTTAATACATTAAGCTGAATTAGGGGAGTTTACAAACAATGGTGGTGAGACATCCTTAAAAGATCTAATTAAACTTGAAATGTAATAATTAAACAAATCCTCTAGGTAAAGAAAAGAGAGAAAAATTGCACATTTTTCCTCACATTCCAGAGCTTAAAAGATAATACACAGTTGCACTAAAGTAAGAAAGTCTTCCCAATTAAATCTGAAATAATGTGGACATATTCCTAGCATAAGAGCTTAAAATGGTGAAAACACCCAACTTTTCACTTGCTTTATACGGAAAAAGGTCTTCGGTGCTTGTTGCAGGATGTGAACTTACTTCAGTATTATCAACATCATCATCCAACAACATTAGTTTCCAAATAGAAAGTCACCAGTCTCTAGATTTTCTTCTACAAAGTCTAATATTCTACATTAAAATCTAATCTTTCAATGACTGCGTAAATCACTTGATTATTGAACTGACAAAGACAGTTGGAAATTAGTAAAACTAACAAAGTCACAAAGAAAAGATTAAAATGCATTGGTTCAAAAACATCACCTAAAGTTATTAAAATATCAAAAATGTTATGTCTAATCTAATTTCTATTCGAGTTCAATATACATAATTCAAAAATTACAACTTAAAAATACACTTGAATAAATTGAAAACAAATTCAAAATTAAAATCGTTCTTCAAACCATAAATCAGAAATCAACGTCAACATTCTAAATTTGTAAGAGTGGGTGAATCAACCAAGGTTAACTATATTCATTTGTTAAAGTTGTTAGGATTTACCTGCAAAATAATTGATTAGCACAATGGACCTCCCCCTCAGTATTCACATAAATTACCATTTGGGAACAGAAAGCCATATTAAATGGTAGTACCTTTTAAATATATACACCTAAATTCCAACAATCGCCCACTTATATATTTAAAAGAAAGATCATTTGAGCAAGTTGTTATAATGATATGCATAAGTTAAAGGTATCTTTCGATTTAAACTTTAATGTAGTGATATACTATCAGTGTAAAAGAATATAAAGTGATGTATGTCTGGAACTCTAATTCTTGGACATACAAAGATAATATAACACAAACATACACCACTACTATTATGTAGTTCGTAGCCAGCACGATACGGCCATGTGCTTGTATCCCTGTCTAGTGAATGTTTCTAAATAACTTGCCCAATGTCTATTTAGTCAGAGGCCTCACTTTACATTCACATAGGTAAGTTCATCAAGAGTGTTCCTGAGCTAGACACTCTACTCAAACTAGAGTATGAACTTATTAAGATTAAATAAAAATAATATTTTAACTCGCTCTAGGATATCATGCTTTATATGGATGGACAAGGAATTATAACCCCTTCATTTTGCATAATTCTTGAACTCATCTCAGGTGACTTGCTTTTCCTGTTGAACCCTAATCTTAAGAGATAAGTAAAATAAGACAAGGTAAAGATATTTACCATCTAAAGGGGATACTAATTCCTATTTGGAATAGGGAAACCCTAAATTTTGCCTATATAAGGAGGATAAATCCTCATAATCAGATACACAATTTCTGGTTCTAATTCCTAGATTTATTCGCATCATTCATATTCTTATTCTTGCACCCGAGTCCTCTCGATGGGACCACCCACACCGATTTTTGTAGGTCTTCTGGTGGTTAGTTTGAGGAGCTAGGAGATCCATCTACCAGAAGCAAAGTAAGCCAATTTTTTGCCCGTAACATTTGGCACCGTGTGTAGGAACCCTGAATAAAAAACCATTAGAAGAATGAGTAGAGCGAAGGTATGGGGGATTGACACTCTAGGGGGCAATGCTACCTCCTCATTAATAAGCCATGATATATGTTTTGGGGATTCTGATTTAGAGGAAGTACGATAACAATTCGATGATCCCTTGATAATTACCTCTCGGCTGACGAATAGTTGGGTAACCAAGATATTGGTAGACAACGGAGCGACTGTCAATTCAACTCCCTTGCTTATTATATTGGTTAATGGGCTTTTGCAACAAGGCCCGCGTGCGCGCAGGGGGTACGAATCATGGCTTCAGCTGGGCTTTCGCAAAGCCAAATGGGCTTTTGCGCGACCTACGGACACGAATGCTGAAAAATTATAGGAGACCGCGCATTGCCTCCTTTTACTATTTTTCTGAATTTTATTTTTCACAATAATCATTATTTTTAGAAAATAATTCTTGGTGGTGGAATTTTTTATTCCTAAGGCGGCAGCTTAGGCAGCAACTCGGTGCCAACATCCTAGGCGGCAAGAAAGGAATTATTTCCTTTTGGAAATAATTTCCTTTCACGTGATTGTGTATCGCACAAGTCAACTCTATTTTTCCCTATAAATAGAGGCTTAGATTTTCGTAGAAAAAACACACAAAAATACAGTCAGTTCTCTCTCGTCCTCTCCTCTGGTCTCTTCTCTTGTTTTTTCATCCGGTGATAGTCAGGCTTAGATCAAGTTCGCTGAGAGTGTATTGGATTACTAATCTGATATACTGAGATATCGTTTTATCCTGGGAGGCAGACGTCAGATACTGCGGTAGAGGGCGAATCTGCTTTAAGGAGACTTTGCGAAGGACTCGGTATCGAAAAACCCTAACCGGGTATTCCAGGTTTTATTTACGTTTTTCAAGTTGTTAATTACTTCTGCTTCATCTCCTTCTCTTTAAGTTTCTGCACAATATTAGTATATCTGTTTGTTTGCTTTGCATGCGCTTTAACTCTGTTTTGCAGGATCTAACACTTCACTTTCTCAATGCACTTATCATATTGTATGCAACCAAATGCCTTGATCCTTTTGGATTTTTCTAAGATTATACCAGTCTCTGAAACAACAATCACAGGGGTTCCTTGTCAACAGATTTAAAGAACAAAGATAACTGATAGCATCCAGAAGAAGTCATAGACCTTCATATACAGCTGACGAACACAAAATATAAGTGAGGTACACAATAGAAACAACACAAAATGGACACCTCATATATAATAAGGAAAATCAAGATTATAAGTACTCTCTCCTACTACACAGACATCACCGTACAACAGGTCATTATATTATTAGCTGTCAAGAAATGAAACTAGAAAAGATTGCCCCAATGGAACTTTCTTAGCTAAAAGACACAGATATCATATCACCTAAATGCGACACAAAGAAAACATAATAATCCTTAAAAC